>CABFOV010002169.1:0-27870 GCA_902141375.1 Timema poppense
CCACCCCCTGACCACATTTCCCTGTCCTCCGCTACAGCCCACCCCGTCCCCCTATCACCCTCTCGACTACCAACCAGGACATGTTGGTTCTTGATGATTAATTATTAATTATTGTTAATTAATGATTGTTTATTGATTTTTTCTCATTAATTAATTATTGGATAGGGTTTGGGTGTTATTTATTAGGGGGGAACATGCGACCCCTTCATGCCTCGCGCCGGCCAGTGTGTGAACCTGTCTCTCCAATTGTTGACGGCTGACTGACAGCCTCCCCCCCTCTACACTCCCCTGACTGCAGGACTTTCATTTGTTGGACACTATATCGGGGGAAATTCCCCTCCCGGTAATGAGCCGTGAAGGTCGTTAGATGACACGACCGCATTGAGGAAAAGAAATGTTAAATTTAAATATCTGTGCTCCTTACAGTCTCATTAACCTGGAGATCATAGAATGTAAATTTAAACATCGGGTTTTAATCGCCTGCCATATTATTAATAGCGCCCGGTTTTACACTTATTATACACTTGGCCACTTGAGCTCATCGAATGTGGTAGCCAGAGACAGAGATTCAACCTTGCACTAAGATTGTTGAACGGTAAAACAACTCTCGTTCTAGAAAATATCTATACATGTACTAAAATAAAACATAGATCGTTTTACAGGGGTTGGTTGCCTGTAATAAAAAAGTTTTCTAGTTTGGAGATGTTCAAAATGTGAACAAAATCAGTAATAATATTTCTGATTGAAAAAGCGATATAATTATTAGTACAGTATTACTCGGTCATTGACCGCCGTCCCAAGTGCAAGGGGGGTCTGATGTTCAATCCTAGGTACTGGTACAGATTTTCAAACCCTTCATTCACCTCTGACAAGACTTGTGAATGTGTGGAATGCCAAGCCTCCACAGTGGTTCGGATCCAGCGTTAAAATGTTGGCCCCCCAAACATACTACCATTGGCACCTCTGAAAAGACTTATGAATGTAAAACAGTTAAATAATTCAAAATACACTATCAAGCTTTCTATATATTGACACAAGTAAACTACGCGTGAGTTTCCAATATAATAATATCTAGCATCGCGTCTTACTACCTGTTCGGTTCTAATATATATTTAATTATATTTAAATTATACATGAATTATCTGAAATTTATTTGGTATTTGTAAATATAAACGTTGAATCAACGGTATGATTTCAGGCTGAAACGATTAGTTACCCCTTAATAGGCGATAGTACCGCACATCTTCTGAAATTTGAGTGCTCTATGTTAACAAGTCTCTCGTCCGATGAGAGAGTGGACTAAGTACAAATAAATTAAATGGCTAATGCTCGGTAATTGTTAGGATTTAAATTGTATTTATAACGAATATGAAACAGGTATTTAGCTTAGCTTTGCACATAGCAGCAAGTTCTTAACATAAAGAATGAACACACGGCTTAAGGCGCTACTCTAGCAATAGACTAGACTGATAAAGATGGGAGGAAGTCGGGTTTTGATCCCTGTCAGATGTATTGAGTTTTGTTTTTTTTTCGGATACGTTTCATATTTCTGCCCCCAAACACATTAGTGTAATAATCGAGCAATTATTCAATAGAGCTGAATTGTGGAGTGAGCGACGTAAGTTTCAGGATCATGTTTGGTTTGCCCGTAGACGGAAGTTTTGGGTTCAAATCTCACCCTCTAAAAATAGTCTAGACTGTCGAATACGTGTAGACCGTTATTCAATCACTGTTGCACACATTTATCACCGCGTTTTACTACCCGATCTGATTATGTGCGTAGATACAAATTACGCTGTTGGGAAGTTTGAACTGGAATATGCCTAGATGGAGAGTGAAAAAACTACTCCCAGGTCTATGACAGCACTCACACACACACACACACACACACACACGATGTTCCATCATCCTTGAACAGAGCGGCGACAAGGCACATCCATACCTTGCGAAGGGTAGAAGGTGTATGATAGATAACGGTATTTACAAAGACCTGATATGGTTTACGCATGGGCAGAGACACATTACAGTATTTAGGTCTTTATAGTTGGCAAGCCAATTGAGATGGGTATAAATAGAACCCAAACCATTACATTCGGTCATTTCAATTTGTAATTGGATCACATAAACATCAAGATGAGTTTTGACGCTCTGGAAAACTGGATAAATTCGGGAATGTTTAATTCGTTTTGTATATTTAATGGTTTCTAATGTGACTATCATGTCAGGGTGTACAGTGGTATTCTCTTCTTCTTTGTTAGATGATGAGCCCATGACGCTTGGCGTGGCGGCGCAACCTGTGGATCACAATAGCCTGGACCCGTTTCTGCACTTTACAGAAGACCGGATTTGCAGAGTGGATGGCTACTGGTCCATTGGTAACTATCGGCCTACGATAGACTTGCCAGTTTTTTTTATTTTCTGTAAATGGTAATTAATATGTATTTATTTAATTTCAGACTACTGGGATCCATACGGTTTGGATAAGGGCCTTCTGGGCAGCGTAGCGATGGGCGTGCCGACATCTACCCCGCCGGAGGCGCCCCCACTGGTCTGTGCCATGGACGACGTCATTGAGGTCCTCAGGCCGGCTCCAGGCATCCTCTCACCTGCACCCCTATCGCTTGCGTCCCTCTACGGCGACGGAAATGCGCCCCACTTTATTTTGACAGATTTGGACACCCTCGACAGGCTGATATGTAAGTACAGTCTTCAAGTAGCCACTAGCCTGAAAATATACTATCAGTGTAGCTCTCTTTCTCTCTCTCTCGCTCATGCAAACACCGTTATATCGTCACTAGATCGAAACCTTTTGTCAGCTGCTCAATTTCAAGGAGATTGTACTAGTTAGATTAGTGTATAAGAGAATGCGCTTGTTTATAGTTAGAGCAAGGAAAACTATATTGCTACTTTAAACGATTATTAAAAAAATCCTACATAATCTTACCCCCACACGTGTTTGTACCTGTACGATCTATACGCTTAAAAATCATGCTGAGACAGCGGGGGAGTCCCTGGTTCAATTCCCGGGCATAAGCGAAAATACTGATTTAGTTTTTAAAATAAATACCCTGACCAGTATTTTGTGCATGTTCCAATAAAGGATTTAAAGGGTCCCGGGTTCATTTCCCATTCAAAGACAGAAAATTATTATTGTTGTTTTACAAAGTGCTCGAGCAAATATTCAAGAAGCACTTTAGTGTCTACGATAGCGTGTCTGTATAGTAAAGCTTTGGTCCTGGGTTCATTTCCTGTAAAATGGCAGAAAATTATAATCCCCACTTTAGACATTTATTAAATTCACGTTTCACCAAGAGTAAATATAAGTCTGTACACTTTCATTTATGATATGAGTGTGTGTATTGTAAATAAACCCATTGGAATAGTACCCAATTTAAAAATAAATATTATAGAGAGAGAGACAAAACCTATACGTATGCAGTGCCAAGGAACACTGGTTCGAATCCAAACCGGGGCTGAAAATGAGAGTTTAACCTTCTTGGACTAAATTTTTGTAGTTGTAATAGGGTGTATTTATTAGACACACTTTGCGAAAGGTCCCGGGATCGATTCCCTACATGGATTAAAATGTATGTTTAGCCTTCATAGTGTTAAATTTTCTGCGGTGGTAGTAACCCTGGGGCTCAATTGCATTTTTATTACACACACTTTGTGAATGTTGGTTTCAGCTAAAGCAGTTATGTTTAAGAAAAATGTAACATATTACATTAATACCGAAAGTATTATACATTTTAAAGAGACGAGATTAAGGATCGAATATTACCAGGGTAAACTAGGGGCTTTTTTTCCCTCTCCCTCCACACAAATGCTGGCTCACTTCAGTTAATGTTGGTTTCAGCTAAAGCGATTATGTTTAGGAAAAACTGTAACATATTATATTAATACAAAAGTATTATACATTTTGAAGATATGAGTTTGAGGTTCGAATCTTGCCAGGGTAAACTAGGGCCGTTTTTTTCACTTTCCCTCCACACAAATGCTGTCTCACTTCAGTGAATGTTGGTTTCAGCTAAACCAATTATGTTTAGGAAACAATATAACATATTATATTAATAACAAAATTATTATGCATTTTAAAGTGATGAGTTTGAGGTTCGAATTTTAATAGGGTAAACCTGGCGCGATTTTTTCACTTTCCCTCCACGCAAATGCTGACTCACTTCGGTGAATATTGGTTTTCAGCTAAAGCAATTATGTCTAGGGAAAAATTGTAACATATTATATTAATACCGAAAGTATTATAAATTTTATAGAAAAAAAATACGTGCATAATAATTGTAACAGTGTTTACTTTGAAATGTATCTGTGTGTGTTATAGTTGACTTAGAGACCGGAAATGGAGGGACGATCCTCCCACCACTGCTTGCTACTAGTCCCTCTCACCAAACTGTAGGAGCACCGCCAGCGAGCCTGGGATACAGTGCTCGAACCCCGGCTCTGGTGAGAGAGACAGCGATCGTGGCGGTGGCGACAGCAGGACCGTCTTCGGCCCCTCAACCGGGATTTAGTGGCCCGGTAAATCAGGTAGGTTGGACTTTGTCAAATGGCGTCCCTCTTCGTATCGTAGAAGAGAGGATTAAGCCATAGAGGCGTTTCTTTTATACTAGTAGAAAAATTACTGTACATCTTGGTGCATCAGCAGGTGATTGTGACGCATTAAGCTGGCTTGAAAAACAAATTACTAATTTGCTCAATCGGCTGCAGGACCATGGCGTTAGCGCCGATGACCACGTCGGCTTACTTTTAAATAGCAGCGAAACTACGCTGAGGCCTGTGTATGTCTCATATAGGCGAGCAGACCAGTTAGACGCTCGAGCCGTGCTTGATATTGTAAGTCGGGTATTGCAAAGTAATTCTTTGTTTTTGAGTACAGCACCACTGTACGTTAAACTTAGACATTTTAAGGAGCCTCGAGGGAGGGGTTATCATAAATGTGATAAACTCTCTCCCACTAGCACATATAGCCGTAAAAACCATGGGATCATCACGATTCAAAATGCTAACAGACTTTTCCTTGCCTGTGCATGGGTTGTCGCCAAAGCTTGATGTGATAATAAAATAGAACAAGGATGCATGGATGTGAACACCTTTAAACAAATAAAAATTGCCCGTCCTATTCAAAAACTCAAAGCAGAGGAACTATGCCGTGATGCCTCTGTGAATATTTTGAAAGGTCGTGGAATAATTGAACTGAAACCATTTCAAACATACCTCTCCGAATACAAAGTCAATGTGGTCAGGGAACGTCCGGGGACACAGGTTTTATATGAGGGGCCTACTCCCTCCAAACATTCCTTTAAGGGCTAACATTATTTGTATTTTATCGACGACAAGCAAAACCATTTTGATGTCATAACATCCTTGACAGCCGCATTTAAGTGCTCGTACTTTTGCTGTGAGTGCCGTGTGCCGTTCAGTAATAAGAATGCGCACAAGTGCGAGTCCACGTGCAAAAAGTGCCACGCTAAAGAGGCCTGTAGTGGAGGCCAGTCTGTAGTCTGTAAAGACTGCGGGCATTGGTTAATAAAACATAAATGTTTTGATAACCATAAACGTCCTGGTTTTTGCAGAGGTCACAGGTCGGTCTGTGATGTCAAAAAGGTTTGCGGGATATATGGAGAATTTTTCAGTTTGGAAAAATCAAATTGTTCACATAAGTGTTGTGAGACTTTTTGTAGAGTATGAGAGACCCATCATCCTTTGGTAATTTCTGTTATATGAAGCAGGCCCCATTCAAGCCGTTACTGGAGAAGAGCAATTTCATGTTTGTATTCTATGATTTTGAATGCAGGCAAGAAACTCTTCTTCAAGGTGAGGCAGGCACGTTCTTGCACGAACATAAACTATGTGTCGTGCAGGCGTGTTGCAAGGCCTGCGTACATATAGATGCAAATGACCATCATTGCGCTGAATGTGGGGGCGATAGGACTCACATATTCAAGGGTGATACCACAATGGCCCTATTTTTTGAATTTATAGAACAAATTAAAGCTTCAAAATGTAAGGATATCAACCTCCTAGGCCATAACGCTAAACCCTATTATGAAAATTTTATTTTAAGATATATGATGGAGGTAAAAAAATTAACTCCAGAACTTATAATGAACGGTGGAAAAATCATGTCCATGCGTTACGGTCCGCTCCATTTTATTGACTCGCTGAGCTTTCTCCCGATATCGTTGTCCAAGTTGCTCAAAATATTCGGCTTGGGCGAGTCTTTGGCAAAGGGACAATTCCCCCATTTTTTCAATGAAAAAGAAAACGCGGGGTATAGGAATCCCCTGCCGCCAAAGGAGGACTACGGCATCGGCGAGATGTCAGTTGAGGGAAAGGAGCAATTTGAGAAGTGGTATGACGCGTTGGTACAAAGAAAATTATGTCTTTGATTTTAAACGCGAGATGTAACTGTAATGTGTGAAAGATGTAGAGATCCTACGGAAGGCCTGTTTAAAGTTTAGAGATATGCTCATGGAGAAAGCAAAGGTGGATCCTTTCAGAGAGGCGTGTACGGTAGCTGGAGCGGCCATGTGGGCTTACCGCCGAAGTCATCTTAAGGAGAATACTATCGGTATTATCCCTAACGGTGGCTATCGGTGTGCAGACCAACAGTCGCACGTCACTGTACAATGGCTCTGCGGGGAGGCCCATCAAAGCGGTGTCTCTATACTTCATGCGGGTAACAACCCTGAGAAATATGTGTTAGGGCGACGTGTAGACGGCGTTGATAAAGCTGAGGATACCACCAGCGTATTTCAGTTCTGGGGCTGTTATTGGCACGGGTGCCCTCTCTGTTATCATGACAGTATCACCCCTCTCAATAATAGCCACCACAAGATCATGGAGACGCGTTATGAAGTGACCATGGCTTGTTTGGAAAAGTTTAAGAATGCCGGCTACACGGTCGTAGAGATGTTGGAGTGTATGTTTAATGCGATAAAATGCACAAACAAGGACTTGCAGAAATTTGTACTCCAGCACGAGGTGTATACTAAGGAGCCCTTCAGTCCTAGGGATGCTTTTTTTGGTGGACGTACAAATTGTATCAATCTCTTCCACGAAGCAGACCTTTTTGTGGAGAGAAGATCAAGTACTTGGATGATTGTTCATTGTGACCATACGTTTGCAAGTACAAAATATACCCTGTCGGCCACCCCAAAATTCACTTGGAACCAAATTGTCCATCTATAGGTCAAGTAGAATGACTATCCAAAGTTACGGTGACGCCTCCGTGGGATTTAATCATGCCCGTATTGCCTACACGGATGCACATAGAACTAATGTTCATCTTGTTCAAGAAATACGTGGAGGAGAAAAACCAAGGCATGTGTCAGCACAATGACAAAATAGATCGCTGGTTGACAGGCGTCTGGGTGATTGACGAGATCCGGAAAGCCGTTGAGAAAGGCTACACCATTGAAGAAGTAGACGAATTGTGGGAGTATAATGTATCTGTTTACGACCGTCAGACACGTTCTGGTGGGCTGTTTCACGGATACATTGATACTTTTTTGAAAATTATTCAAGAAGCCAGCGGATGGCCAGAGTGGTGTACCTCACAAGAGGAAATGTTATCTTATATTCAAACTTATGGGGAAAGGGAAGGGGTAAAACGCGATTTCAACTCAGTTTGTAAAAACCCTGGTCTCCGCACTATGGCCAAATTCTTTTTAAATTCACTATGGGGAAAGTTTGGGCAAAGAACGGATTTACCACATGTATCCGTTGTAAATGACTATCAGGGCATCCACAAGTACCTGACGGATTCGTATATCATCGTGGACAGCGTCATTGATGTAAATGATGAGGTTATGTTCCTTAATTAAAAGGATGTGCGTGACGCGTTTTGCCCGAACCCTAACACGAGTGTGGCGGTCGCATGATACATGACTGCTACAGCTTGGTTGCACTTATACAGCATCCTTGAACAATTGGGAGACCGCGTTTTGTATCATGATACAGATAAGAGTTCTATTCACAGAACGCCCCGGTGATAGGAGTCCACCGACCGGAGACTTTTTAGGTGACCTAACTGATGACCTTCAGGATTATGGTCCGGGAAGATACATTAGCTCCTTTGTATCTGGTGGTCTCAAGAATTACGCGTAGCGAGTTTGTGTTGGTGGCAATCCTGCCAAAATAAAAACGATGTACTAGATTCGCGGGATCACCATAAACTATGGTAACCGGAACTATGTTAATTTTGAGGTTTTGAAAGTGATGGTCACTGAACAGGCTGCGGAAAGATACATAAAGATACCGCACAAAATCGTAAGAAAAGGTATTGAGACTGTATTTACCGTTTCACAGACTAAAGTCTACCGGCCCGTGCACACCAAACGTCGGATAACCGATGATTTTAATACGTTGCCGTTTGGGTATCAGAGTCCTTGTAAACGCACTCGCCACGAATAAAAGGTGATCATTTAAACGGGCTGAATAATCATCTTTTTTTTCTTTCACTCTTGACAGTTCCACTGACTTACCATTTTTCAAAGATTTGAGACTTTTATTCATATATATTTTTTCTGCATGAAAACAAGCATTTTTTTGGCACCCGGGTTAATTTGTTTTTATTTTTTTATTTTCCAGTACAATCCTCCACCTACCTGAATTTTTTCTAGTCAATTAGTTGTTTGTATATATATTTTAATTATAATAGACTGTTAGTATATATATTTATTATAAATCTATTCAAATATAATAAGCTCTTTGTATATTATATATTTTTAAATATATTCAAATATAATTAACTGATTGTATATATATTTAATTTAAATCTACTCAAATATATAATAAACTGTTTATATATATATAATATTTTGTACCGAGGCCACTATTCCCCCTATGTATAGATATTTATATTGTAAATATTCACAGTATACTTTTCACTGTGTGTAAATAAATATTGTAAATAAACTGTTATGTTTGTGATAATAAATATATATTGTAAATATTCACAGCATAATTTTCACTGTATGTAAATAAATATAGTAATAAAACTGTTATGTTTGTGCTAATAAATATATATTGTAAATATTCACAGTATACTTTTCACTGTGTGTATACTTTTTTCATGATTGTAAATAAATATTGTAAAAACTGTTATGTTTGTGTTTTACCGCCTACACCCAAATACCTCTCCCTCTCCTATCCTATCAATACGTGCTTATTTGACATAGAAGCTCAGTCTCAATTATTATGGATAAATTGAAACGTTCAGAATAAAGCAATTCAACCCATTTACTTTATCTTTGGGTAGCAATCTAAAGTCTATGAGGTAAACAAGGTACTTATTAATTGGGCACCTGTAAAATAACAGTAATTTTATACATTTTATTATTTGTTACAAATAATTTTTTTTTAAAAGCACTCTAATTAGACTTATAAATTATGTTATTTAAGCAGAGCTCCTCAATAACTACACTTGAGGTTATTTCCTAAGCTGATATAAATGTTTTAAAACTCATTGTATCTCCACCTCACACATAGCATTAAGTCAATTGTGTACTGATGAGATAATTAAATATTTTCCTACAATGTAACTTCAAGATTTGATTCAAAACATTGTTGATGATGAATACATTTTCAGAAATAATTTCAAAGATTTATCTTTCTTATAATCATCGATGAGAGAACAAAATTAAGTTATATCATATTTTTATAAAGTTTCATGTATCAACAGATAGTTATTTGCAGAGTATACCGTCGAATGCCAAGAATGAAGATAATAAAACAAGGACGCTTTAACTAAACTCTCAAGTCTTCTACTTAATCTTTATCCTTGTTAAGTGTGCGAGTTCAATGTTAATGCTTAAAGTCTACCTCCAGGTATAAGACAACATTCTCTTTGTATACTAAACTTCTGGGGGTTTCGAATTCTAGTCCACTGGATTGTTGCCACCTTACTTGGCCGGTTAGGGGATTTCCAGCTCAAAGGATTATATTTGACATTAGCTTGGTAACAACACAATTACTTTTTATTTTGAAACATTGAAAGGACAAGGAAGTGAACCCCTGCTTTTGCAAGGAGAGTGAGACAGGGAAGCACCTTACTGGAATTCGCTTTCCCAGAAAAATAACATGACATTGAGCTAATATAGGGTTTCAAACCCTTGACTTGTATATCTACCAAAAAATGAGTCTAAGACCGTCTCTTTGCGTCAATTGGTGTACTAGTGAAGTACAAATCCCACTACCTTTTAATCCAGCATTTTCAGTCATACTGGGAATCGAAGCCTGGGCACTTAGCTTTGTGGACAGACATGTTAACGCCTAACGGATAGGTGATTCATTAGACGTCTTGACCATTAACGCTAGCCACGCGATATAAATTGAATCAAAACTTTATTAACAGACAAATACAAGTCTCAAACCTCCCTTCACAGACAGAGAGAGAGCTATACATTCTTTCCGGACACTTGGCGAAGTGGGCAGACATCCTAACGCTTCACACACCGTGATGAGAAAGCTGCTGCCTGCTTTATTCGACCATTGATTTATATTATAAATATTTACTTGGATAATATTTAAAACAATGTTTATATGTATCATTTTCTCATAAAGAGTTTTCAACATTTTAATACATATTATATTCTGAAAAAAAAGACACCTGGACACGGGAATCGAACCCTGGAACCTTTGGCTTACATATATTTATTACCTATTTATCTTAGTAAGTGTACTGGTTTGTTCACATTAAGGGGTAAAATATATTCGTAAATATATATTATAAAACTATAATTTTATTATGGATAAGATGAACAATTCAAACCTTTTAATTTCTCTTTGGGTAGCAATCTAAGTCACAACAATGTTTCGGTCTCTTTCAAGTCTTTGATTCTCCAACCAACTTATTTTAAGGATTTAAAAATTAAAAACGACATTTTATTGCTAGTTTTCTTTATTGACAATCAGCAATTGATTAATTTAAAACATTCAAAATAACAACAACAAAAAGCAGCAATACTATTTAGTTCTTTTGACCAATACATAGCAAGAAAAAACATATAAAAGACATCTACCATCTATAAAATGAGTAGGAGCCCCCTCTAAAATAGTTCAAGACACGTTAGAAGGTGCTAGAGCGTATATTGACAATGTCTCCACAGTTTTTACCTGGCAATCTTACTCTTCCAACAAACTCAAGCACAATAACATTAGGTTCATTGGTGGTCTCTTTCGATAGCACAACGTTATAACTTTTGTTTTTCTTAAGTTCGTTTAAGCACTTGACACGATTGTATTCCTTTTTCTCGACCAGGTCTAACGCACTACATAATACCTCCTCGTCCCAACAGGTATCCTGGTGAGCAGCACTTTAATGTGTTTGATGACATTAATGTGTGTACCGAATAAGATTGGACAGCTTTGCGTAGGATCCATCACAGATGCAGCATTTAAATGGCATAGTGTCAGTTGGAGATGCAGC
Organism: Timema poppense; assembly: GCA_902141375.1. Taxonomy (NCBI): domain Eukaryota; kingdom Metazoa; phylum Arthropoda; class Insecta; order Phasmatodea; family Timematidae; genus Timema; species Timema poppense. The sequence goes on from CABFOV010002169.1 coordinate 11,447, forward strand.
AAAAGAATTATCCCTGATAGAAAAATAAGCACACGCTCCACTCACACACTCTAACGTTTTTTTTTTTAAATTCACCGCTAGTTCCGTTGACGCCGGCAGAGTGCTACAAACACATGAGCACGTTTAGTTTATTAATTCACTTTCAAACATCACACTTTGTCCTCCGAGATATATCATACAGTGTGCTTTATATTTAAATCGCTTACAATCCAAATAATATATTGACTTTAGAAGGAAGACGTTATCGAAACTACCCAGACCGAGTATGTAGTCGTCGGGCGTTTAACCTATAATTTTAACGTTTGAATAATTTTTGTAAATTGTTAAATCCTCGACATTTACGGGTTCTTCGGACTTTACCTCCTCCGGAGGTGGTGGTGGGCACGCAGGTGACTCTACTGACGGGTAGACAGACGACTCTGACGGTGGGTCCGTCGGTGAATCTGACGCCTGGTAGGTAGACGCCTCTGACGGTGGGCACGCAGGTGACTCTACTGACTGGTAGACAGACGACTCTGGTGGTGGGTACTCGGGTGACTCTGGGGGTAGTTACGCCTCTGACTCTGGGGGTGTGTACGCCTATGTCTCTGGGGGTGGCGGCGGTGGCGTCATGAAGGAAGGTGGCGGGTGGTGTGGAGCTCGGAAGTGTGGCTGTGGCGGTCGGGGAAACACAGCCACAACGTCCCCGTTGCGGAAATTATACACTTCGCACGTCATATAACACATGTACGTTTCCTCTATTCTCTCGTAGAGTAGTACTTCCATCGCTCTTATCGTGTGACAGGTAGAGTCGCCAAACTCTATGTAGCCTCGCTCCTCTTCTTTGTAAATTACATGTCTATCACTCACTGCCACACTGTAAACATTATCTACCGTCATATAGGCACGCCCCTCAATCGTATGACCCACAAACATTAAATTAATATAGCCGGATCTAGACATGATGAGTGTACCTGAGATCTAAACGTTATATAGTGTCCACTATGCACGTGTATTAATTTTCTCCGCTGCCCGATGTTGTTGTTGTTGTTAACGGCTTGCCTCTTAAACGCGTTCAAAGTTCACAATGCTATGTTAACCGGATTATTACTCCGGCGCAGGTAAATACCAGTTTTTCTTTATTAAATTCGCACACGTCTTCATTTGTTAGAGTATCAAAACGACATGGTAAAAATACACAAAACTCGCCATCTAGATAGGTTATTAGGCGTATCCCGAAATGTGTACTAACCACTATTAATTTATCCATCGAGTACTTTTGATCTGAGGTTAGATCACACAATTTTATGGTCTGCACGGCGTCAACAATATTTACCAGCTGCTGTAACTTGTCCATCTTGAACCGCTCTACAAATGCTTATAAATAGACAAACAAGTGGGGGCCCCTCTACATACCCACCCCCTCGTTCGACGTCACGATAAGAACAGGGTCACGATCTATTCTTGTCAGAACTTGTCTGCCCACCAACATGGCGCCAGAGAAAACCCGTTGCCTGGGTCATTGACCTCAATATTTATTTTTTTCTCAACTCGTCTTGTAGGGCCGACATACTGGCGCCAGGGAAAACCCCGTTGTCTGGATCACTGACCTCATTATCTATTCTTGTCTCAACTCGTCTTGTAGGGCCGACATACTGGCACCAAGGAAAACCCATGTTGCCGAGGTCACGATCTATTTTTGTCCTGACTTGTCTTGTGGACCCACCAGCCTGGCGCCAGCGTTGCGACACATACCTCTAAGGAAGAGGGGGTCTCAAGGCAGGGGAACCATTTATCACACTCTAGCCCCGACAGCCATAGCGCGAGGTTCGTGATGCTTGTTCCGAGACAGTCCATGGTGACGGGGGAGCCAACGTTCATTATACCTCCGACAGCCATAGTGCGAGGTTATAAATAAACTACAACGCCCTAATCAATGAATAAAAACTCCAACAGATAAATCCTAGCCCATAATTAATTAGCAATCATTAATTAACAATCATTAATAATAAACGGTCGTCAGGAGAGGTTCTTTCCGGTACAGTCCGACAGGGCCTTGTTACGGAGGAACCAATGTCCATTCAACATAAGACAGCCATAGCGCAAGGTTCTAATAAACATATCAATGAATAAAGCTCCAACACCCAAAACCTAGCCAATAATTAATTAATTATCAAAAATCAATTAACAATCATTAATAATTAATCATCAAGAACCAACATGTCTGGGGTTGGTAGTCAAGGGGGTGATAGGTGTAGGGGTGGGAGGAGGGGAATCAAACGGATGTGGAAAGTAGGTCAGGGGATGGGGGGAAGTAGGCTATTTATAGCAGCCAATCAGAGAGCGAAGAAGCGTGGTCACGTGACCAGTTTCAGCCAATGAGAGCTCTGTACTACTGGGCCAATACCACTACTCATACGATATAGCTTCGATATAGAAGCCTTGAGCTCCAGATGTAATGAGGACTTAGTACAAATGGTTGCTATTCTCAGTGAGCGCGACATTTCTCTTTTGAGTCCTTACACAATTGTTTTTATGGCTACAACCAAGTTGTCTATCCTTTTTTTAGGACCCAGTTGGGTTAGTGTGATCAATGTATTGAATTATTCTTGTTGCCACGCTTCACGTGTGGTATTAGCTTGGTTCCGTAAAGCGGGGAACTCCGCTTGATTCTTTATGGGGTCCACGCGGATAATACCTTTTTTTCTCTTTGGCACCTATTGGCTGAGTATTACCGGCCATAGTAATATTGTGTGTAGACACCTATATGTTAGCCATTTACCATTGTCATCAAATATTCTTTCTATTGCAATTCATTATACTATGTCTCTTAAAGAATTTTCTTTTGTCCCAATCAAGCAAGCTAGTTTAAATTATAAATGTGTTAACAATACTATATGTATATAATTTCCAGTTAACGTTTGTTTATAATTATCTCACTGTTTTTCTTTTAGAAGCAACTGACCGTAGCCTGGCGTCAGTCCAGCTGTTTTGTAATTGAACATTGCTCTTCAAGCCTGCTGCATTTGATCTTGCCCGTGTTGCGACTGGCCAGTATTATTCTGGAACTTCTATATTATGTTTTTGTATATCTATTGTAATCAATCATATCTTTTATTTTTCTGGTATAATAAATCTATTTTTGTTATTCTAATAATTTTATCTATCTGGTTTAAAAAATTCCCTTGGATACCGGGTAGAAAAGTATGGTGCAGTAATGAGCAATATAGTATTGTACAACTGTTCAATTTCTATGGAATATACCCTCAGATGTTGTAGGGATATTCTTAAATGGGTAAATTGCCAGCAAACAACACCTTAAAAATAATACAGGCTAGCCATAGCAAATTTCATACGGACCAGTAAAAGGAAAATAGTTTCAAAATCTAGTATAGTTCAATCAGGTCAGTATAAATTAACAGAGCCTCTATTTAAGTGAAAAATGTGGTTTCTATTTTTAACAATATCCGGAAGGATGGGGATAAAGAGTTTAGTCAACTCTTTACTTCAGCGTGTATCATTATGTAAAATATAGGTTCAGAAATTAGGATACCACGAATAACATCACAGCAGTTATACCGCGAAAACACTCTATCTAAGAGACCATTTGGAATATTTCAAAATCAACCTACTTCTTTAATTTATTGATCATGTATTTACACAGCTAAAAAGACAGATTTCAAAATCACAAGTCTATAATTACATATATGCAAAAACTCATTCCAAGCCATTGTGTTAACTCAAACAAAACATATTTTAACGGCTGTGTTGAGTATTACAGGTACTTGTTGCCTGCTAAGTTCACTAGTGAATTCAGCATCTGGAAGTAGAAGTGTGCCAAGAAAGAATAAACTTCGAGACCCTCGTGTGCACGGCAAAGTCTAAAATAGTGCAGTGAAGAAATCGTTACAGGGATAAAAAGCTCCTACAAATATAAATTGCAACTTTTCCGGTTTCAGCTTCCACTCCTGAGAGAACCTTTTCAACTCACTGAATACTAAAGACTTATCTGCAAAATTAGACTGGAGAAAGCAGATTAACTGGAATAGTTTTACTTGCAATATAACGCCGTATTCCTGTTGACCCTGACACGGTTTACAAAGATGATATGTTGTAAAGGTTAGATATATAGTAATAATATACAGTAAGAGAAATATTAATAAATGTATATATCATAAAGTTGTCAGTATTATATTTAATTTGGCAGTAAGAGCAATAATCAAGGAAAGTTACCTTTTACGTCCTCCTGGTATCAGCATTATTAGTAGCTCATTTGTTAGTGTCTCTACTTAATTTATTTAGTGTCCAGCGTTCTATTCCAAGCAGGAGCATAGTATATATAATTTGATGAATTTTCGGTATTGGGCCTGGGTGTTGTATTATAGAATTAAGTTAGTAGAGTAAGTTGTGTTGCTGATATATAACCACTTTTCAGTGTGTTCAAAAATGTAAAGTAAAATCCTTCACTCGAATAGAAGCGTTTTAATTAGTATTGCTCAACTTCAGGCTCCTACTATGTTGAACCCATCCCCGAGAAACATTTCTGGGTACGACAGTTGATAGAAGCTGGTATTTTACAGGGAAACATTTTAGAGTAGTACACATTTACATATACGACATACTTTACCTATACATTTTGATAAGAAATTCTGAAATACCTATTCTAAGAAATCAGAAACTCTGAACGTAATTAGCATTCTTTGATGAACATTTCTATCTTTTAATTTTTACTAATTAATTTGAACTAATTAACATTATATCTTTTTTTAGCTTTTACTTGATGTAAACTATTCTAAATTTATATATAAAGCAGCATTCTGATTTTATACACACTTTATGTAAAACAAATATCTCTACTACTGATAAAACATAGAGCTGGGTTGTATGTCTAATGCCTAAGACCACTGGAACCGCTAAACTGATTGCGATGTATATTCCACATGAAATTTTTTGACGTACTTTGCTTGGTAAAATTGCAAGAGATTTACATTTTATAAAACTGTCCAAGAAAGAAACAAAAAAACCAATTTTGGGTCACAATTCTAATTATCTGGTGTGCTTTTTGAGATGTTTCACTATTTTTGAACTCTTCTAACTTATCCAGGGAATGAACCACAGCAAAATAAAGTTATTTAAATCGCAAAAATCCCTCATGTTTATAAATCCATCCTGTTTCACACATAGATATGAGAGTTTTGTACTTTGAATAAGGTAAGATTAAATTTATAGCTTGTTGAAAGAAATAATTGTGATGTGCAGATGAATGAAAGAAATTTCCTACAGCGTGAATTGTTCCAATATAATTTCTAATAAGTGGTAGAGCACATGAATTGGCAAGTGAAATATATAATGAATGCTCACTACAGTGTATGCATAATGCCATCGTATAATATTTATGAATGTGAACTTGCTAATCATGTAAGTGACACTCATGGCCACTGCTCCATTATATCCTTGGCGAACCAAATACTCTCAAATAATACCATAACGTTTGAGGCTTGTCTTAATAAAAGATGCAAGTCCTTGTCCTATTAAATCATGAGCAGGTGAAAATTCAAGAACATTTTCACGCACTTTACTATAATCCAAGTCCACACAACATACACACAACGATAATAATTGTTATGTTCTAGCGGTCCATAGTTTCATTAGTTAACACCGTAAAACATTTAGAATTGTTTATTTTCTGGAGATACTTTCTTGGATTATACAACTACAAATGTCAATAATTTGAATTTTTGAATTTTTGAATTTTTGTACTAGTATATTGTGCATTCATTTCTCCGGTTTCTAAGGGATTTCGAAAAATTTAACTGCAAGAAAGTGCATGAAATCTCAATAATGCACAAAATTTCCATCATTTAGAACTAATTCCTCTTTCATTACAATTATTGTGTCATTCGAAACACGCAAATCAATTTCCTGCCTTTCATAAACAATCACTGTCTCAATCATAGAACGCAATTTAGCTCTGTTTTCTATAGTTTGACGATCACGTTCACTGCTGAGCTGATCATTTACACTTATGTTTTACACTTCCTATATTCAAAAATATATTTGACTATCCACTGCACTTTTTGTGGAAGGTTGTGTTAGCATGAGTGATAAAGCTTTCGTGTAAGTACATTTTAAATTATTTCTTTCTTTGAACATTAAATTACTAAATATTTATAATATTTAAGTCTTTTTACAACTGAATTTATTTATAAATATTTAGCAAAGCCAATCTTAAAAGGTAAGAACCAACTCATGCTAAGTTTTAAACAAATATAAAATAATTATTTGTTGAAATTATAGCATCATTACTACAAGAATTTTTTTTTTTTTTGCTATCTGGTATAATTGTGCTTTGTTATTTTCTTGGAAATAGTCACTCTGGCTGGCCAGTTGTGAAAACAAATGTAAGGAATTAGCTGATTTTGAAACTCCAAAGATGGAATATAGATAAGTTGACATTTCTTGGAAAGGTTGGTTGTAATGAAGAAAGTAATTTAAAAATTTGATAAGTCAGTCACAGCCAAGAATTAAAAATATTTTTTCTCTTCGACCCTTACACTAAAGGAGCTAACAACACCCTTAGAAATGCAAAATATAATGGTACAAAAACATAACATTATGAAAATAAATTCTTATTTTACCTTAATAAACTATTATATATATAAACCTATTGGTTATCGGTAACAACAGACGAGTATTGGAAGTAAAAAAGATTTAGTTCAACAACTTATTAATGATCCCAAATGCAACGAAGAATTGATATCCTACCATTGAATCATCCATCAAATTATGTTGCTCTGCCAATCTCAATCTCGAGAGTCCAATGCAAAAAGCCATCAAAATATTGAGCTTGGTCCGTGCCAAATCATCATTTCAGTGCCGTAAGCTAAAATCATTTTTTGACTAAACCAATGCTCAGTATGAAGATTTACTACTTCTCATTTAAGGTGGCTGAGCAAAGGCTGTCTACTATAAAGTTTTTTTTGCCGTATTGGAATAAAAAAAACTAGTTCTCGCCAGCAGAGCTCAATCGTTCACACAGGACTATTCAGACTTCCTTGACATAGATAAAAATGTGGTAACCATCACGTTTTATATGAACATATCTAAACACAATTACTTGAATTTCAAACTAAAAGGCAAATTATAGATTGTGAGTGAAATACTGCCAAACGTTAAAAAGTTGTTTTTAATCAAAACTCACCACTTTTCGATGATATTGACAATGAATTTTTGCACTTTCTTAATCTAAAGGCAGTGTTCGGTAGCAATGAGGATGTTGACTTCAGTCAGTTCACCAATTTCATGAGAGACCTTAGGTCCGAATCGGAAGAAAAATTTACTCTCATCAAAATGTGATAACACTGTACAAATTTAACAGCACTTCTCGGTAGGCTAATGGTGGATGGATCAGTGAAGGAAGTAGCGTATGTTTCAACTGTAATAGCGATGGCCTCTAGATGGAAATGAGCGAGCTCTGCAAATAACTTGTTTTAAGAAAAACTACTCTCATGTTCCAAATACTCTTCAATGAAAACATATATATATATATATATATATATATATATATATATATATATTCGTGCAATAGTAAATACCCAGAAATAAAAGAATTGGTGATAAAAATGTTTACACTTTTTAGCTCAACAAGGTTGTGTGAAGCAGCATTCTCGAAGCTGAAATTCTTAAAAAATAGATTCACATCATGACTAAATGGTGTTAACATCCACGACTTGGTGAAAATCAGTTACACCAACTTTGACCAAAATTGTAGGTAGGTCTTTCAAAATAAAATCATTCCTCACAATGAACAAAAACATAGACCTAAATAAAATTTCACAAAATGATACTTTACTTTGATTTGTTAACTATGTATTTTCTAATTTCATATTATTTGTAAATTGTCAAAATATAATAAAAAGGTTTGTTTTAATAATCTCTCGTTTTACTTACCAGGAATACATAGTTATTTTTGTTTTTAAAAATAGTAAATTAATTAAACCAAAGAAAACTATGATTTTGAAAATGTATAGGCGTGTAGGGCCTGACCTTGAGTCACGTTTAAATTTTGCCGGACCGTGTTAATATGATAAATTTTTGAAATGGACTTCCATCAAAAACAATTGGGAACCCCTTCCTCAGAGTATGCTATTAGAATAATGAAAGATTGTAGTGAAGGACAGACACTAAACGAAACAATGAATATGTTAGGATACGCAGATGATTTAACATTGTTAAGCGTTATTAAGGAAGCTGTTGAAGAAAATTGAGGAGGACATTTTGTCAGTAATGTTTAAATATCTAGGAACGACAGTTAATATTTTTTTCTTTCCCTTTTGGGGCTCAACAAGATGACAAAACAGAAATGCTGAACTAACTGACAGGAGAAGTAAACATTCCATTCTATTGTTTAAATTCATACTAGGTGATGAAGTGTAGGTATGTAATGACAGGAAAAAGCTGTCCAACCGAAGTGTTAAGAATAGTTGTGTATTGTGTTGAGCAAAATGGTCAATTTTGTTATAAATCCAGCAGGACTCGGGCGCAATTTGTAGACGCTTGTGTGGCAATTTTGTGAAAAGACATTGTTTTCGCTGTCATACCAATAATCTTTTGCAAGTGTAATACGAGTCAAGTTTTTATTCAAATTATAGTTAAGTTAGTCATGTGGAGTTTGTTAAGTATATCATCTTAATTTTTAAAATCAATGGTGTAAGGTAGTATATAATACCGAGTATTAAATATCAATGATTACTTGCACAATACTATCACTATTAAACTATTATAAATTATCTTAACAAAATGCATAATTTTTATAAAATGCTGATAAAAAAATAGTTTTAAAAATAAACGCTGAAAATACTAAATATATGATCACAAAAAGAACAGAGATTTAAGACGATAGCCTAGCTTAAAAGATTAATCGGACCAATATATCATTTTACAGAATTAATGGTTTTAAATATTTAGGAAAAATTCTAATCATCAATAAATTGTTGACATTTCACATCATTTCAAGGAATTTAAAATTCAAAATAAATAAAACAATCATTTTACCTTTGTTTTCTCTGAGTGTGAAACGTGGTCTCTTACCTAACATGACGAAACAAAATTTCATGGTGTTTGAAACCAAAGGTGCTTAGGGAGACATTAGGTCCAAAAAAAGGATGAAACTAGCAGAAAGTGGAAGATGTGAGATCAGTTTTTAGCACCCCATCTTACTATTTCTTCGGGTTATAAACTAAATTTACATAATAAGAGTTACGTATCTTTCACTAATCATGAGATATTGTTAGTAGCCTATAATTAGTATAAATGAATGTGGGAATGACATGTAGAACGAACGGAAGAATCTGAAGCCTTGTTCAAGATACTGACTGAAATATACAACGGGACGAGAGCATGGGGAAGACCTAGACTCAGATGGGGGATAACATTAGAATGAACCTGAAAGAAATAGGGTGTAATGATGTAGACTAAAGGGAACTAGTTCAATATAGTTCTAGTTGACGTACATATTTTGTAAGTGTGGCAATGAACTTTCAAATTATTGATGCCATAGAGTAAGTTATATTTACAATACCCTTATTCATAGACGTGTAGCTTAAATTCTTTTTTTTTAATCCAAGATTACTATTTATTATCAATACTAGAAAATAAAAACTGTTCTAAGGACATTCCACTATAAATCTCTATTTTTAAAGCAACTTTGACAGTAAATCCATTAAATATCAAAGCAATCCTATATGTCTCTATCTCGATAATTTTTTGTGAATCCTTCTTAATACCCATCTGAGCTATAATTTTTTTACATTGAATATGTGTATAGAGTAAGAGAGTATTTAGGGGAAATGCACCTGAATTGTTTTGGAGGGATATTTGGAAACACTTTATAAAACACGCTCAGTTTACCCTCCAGGTCTCCAACCCTAACCCTCCGTAGCCGGAAAACTAGACTATATGCTGGGCTTCCTACAGTATGGCTCAAATAATATTATGTTTTCATTATTATATATATATATACTCACCGAACATTTTATAAGTTCCTCTTTTCTTTCGTCAGGCGATTTTGACCTTTTTGGTCTTATAACCACGTATATTTTATTAATAGCGGGACAGCTCCTTAATAGTTTCTCAATGAGTACCTTCCCTATAAAACCAGTTCCTCCAGTGACGAACAAATTGCAGTTCCTGTAGAATTCCTGAATATCTGTACCTTTGCGTAAGGTTCTATTTCCGGTTGCAATAGACTCATTTTCTTGGGATAGTCCTGTTTCACTCACCATTTCAGAGACTCTTCTCTTAAATTTCTTAACAATTTCATTAATTGTCTCAATTTAAATATACGGACATTTGATGAATTCACGTTTAGCTTCGACAACACTTTATTTTGTCTGAAGACCGACACATAGTCACACGTCATATCCGGTTAGTGTAATAAGTTGAGTCATGTATGTATTCAAATACAATGTGTATTGTATGCAAGCGCGTATAGCACAATGGTTTGGTCTTACACATACATAATTTATTAAAATAGGATGAACCTTTTTACGAACATTTATGAGCATTATGTTTTATTTCCTGTTTCGTAGCAAAGAGAAAAAAGTCTGGATACAACTATAGTGTACAGCATGTGGGGTATATGTACCCCTGAGAGTACGTTAAGTCATCTGAAGGGCTATTTATATTTGCCAATAAAACACGTGAAAGATGAACACAATATTAACTAATAGGGTTAAGAAACAGGTTTCATATTTGCGCTTGCCGACATTCGTCCACGCATAGAAATGATAGATGGTAAAGTAAAATAATTATAAACTTTTTCTTATTTGCGTTTGGTATGATAATTTGTGATTAAATTCATAACTAATCTTATGCCCACTTTATTTTTAGTTGCTTAGTGATGGTAGTTGTCCAATATATTACATTATTAGTACATAATTATATACAATGATCAAATATAATTTTTTTCACATTGCACTTTGAGCACTTATGGAATAGGTTCGTAAGCCATGATCTAGGGCTTGGATATGGATTTAGTCTTAGAGATAGATAGAATCATTCTTTTTAAGTTATCACTCTAGCAATAAATCAATTATGAAAATTCAGGGAGGAAAGAAATGAAAACCATGATTTTTTTTCTGATGAATTGATAGTATAAAGCGAAAAGAAAAAGGAAGTAAAGGAACAAATATAAAAATGGAATGAGGAAGTAAAGTATTGTCGAATGAAATTTAACATGGATAAGTGTGAAGTGATGGTAATTACAAGGTAGAGGATAAGGACAAATAAAGCTATGAGGTAGGATGGAGTAGAGCTGAGAAAAGTACAGAACTAAAAATATATTGGCAGTGTGTTTGAGGAAAAAGGTTGATGTAGAGAGGATTTAATTAGAAGAGGACTGCAGGTCGTAAGATACCTGTTAAAGAGAAGATAATTCCCCTTGAAGTTGCACCCAACTACCCAACACTTTTTAACATTATATGTTATAGGTACAGTACAGAAATAATTTACAAGTATAACGTAAGCTAGTTTATTAATAAAGAAATTAGAAATAAGAACGTACATGTAAATATAGGTTGAAAAGATTCAAAATATCCATTTTTTAAAGTGAGAATACATATATCCACACAGTTATTTATAGAGTTATTTTCATTGCTAATGAAGACAATTACTGGAAAGTAACATCTGTTGAAGCTACAGAGTTTACTGAGCTAGCTTGTAACCACTATGAGACTGACCAAAGGCTGGACTTCTTTACATGCAGCACATGTTGGAAAAATCCCAACCCTGCAGATGTTTATGCTGATGACACCAATATCCTCATCATTCTGCATGGATTCATTCAACAAATTTAACACCAAGTTTATGTGAAAATAATTAAGTACCATTAGCGAAATTAGTACTTAAAGCGTATAACCCGAACGGATAGTAAGACGTGGTGCTAAATAATAATAATAATAAGTAAGTAAAATTGCGTATTGTCTCCATTCAAAATGTCGTTGGTAAGTACAACTCTAAGCAATCAGATACCTGCAACACTGATGACTTCATGAGAGCTCTGACTGGGTTTTATAGCTTCCCAGTACTTACATTACACATTACACTAAACCGTTGCTTACATTACACGTTACACAACACCGTTGCTTATGTTACACGTTACACTACACCGTTGCTTACATTACACGTTACACTACACCGTTGCTTATATTACAAATTACACTAAACCGTTGCTTACATTATACGTTACACTACACCGTTGCTTACATTACACATTACACTACACCGTTGCTTATATTACACGTTACACAACAACGTTGCTTATATTACACGTTACACTACATTGTTGCTTACATTACACGTTACACCACACTTCTGCTTACATTGCACGTTACACTACACCGTTGCTTGCATTACACGTTACACTAAACCATTGATTACATTATACGTTACACTACAATGCTACTTACATTACACGTTACACTACTCCGTTCCTTACGTTACACTACACCGTTGCTTACATTACACATTACACTACACCGTTGCTTACATTACACGTTACACTACACCGTTGCTTACATTACACATTACACTACACCGTTGCTTATATTACACATTACACAACACCGTTGTTATATTACACGTTACACTACACTGTTACTTACATTACACGTTACACCACACTTCTGCTTACAATACAAGATACACTACACCGCTGCTTACATTACACGTTACACTACACCGTTGCTTACATTAAACGTTACACTACACCGTTGCTTACATTAAACGTTACACTACACCGTTGCTTACATTATACGTTACACTACACCGTTGCTTACATTACACATTACACTACACCGTTGCTTATATTACACATTACACAACACCGTTGCTTATATTACACGTTACACTACACTGTTACTTACATTACACGTTACACCACACTTCTGCTTACAATACAAGTTACACTACACCGCTGCTTACATTACACGTTACACTACACCGTTGCTTACATTACACGTTGCACTACACCGTTGCTTACATTACACGTTACACTACATCGCTGCTTACATTACAAGTTACACTACACCACTGCTTATATTACATGTTACATTACACCGTTGCTTGCATTAAACGTTACACTACACCATTGCTTACATTGTAACACTATGGAATCAATCGCCCCGCTTTGGGTGTCAATTTTAAACACTATTGAATTATTCGACCTATTTTGGGCGTCGATTGTAACACTACGGATCAATTCCCTGATATAATAATGCTGTGATGATGTTTAAGTTGTCTATAGCTCCGTGGTCTAGCGCTTATCATCACTGTACGGAGAAGATACCGTTTAACCAGCTGTCTATAGCTCCGTGGTCGAGCACTAATTAGAACGGTATAGTTAATAAATGTTAGAAAGAGAACTGTTGATGGCTGTTTATTCACACACGGTTTATTTAAATGACATCTGTTAATTACTTATACATACTCCAATTAAATGCTTTATATAAATTTACACTTGTGATATTAATGTAAGTTATTTTATACTGTGTTATGCTGTGACTGCCAGTGTGTGGCTCTGACTGCGTTGTGCGTGGTTGGGATGCCTTAAACATACGCAAAACGGCTTATATATGACATACCCCTTGCCCTTTTCTCCCCTCATCAACAGTATAAAAACTAATAGAAAGAGTCCTGGCGACAGGTATTGTGAAGGCTAGCTTCCTATTGGTATTGGGAATTGACGTCTTTTAACAAATACTGCGTAGTTGTTTCTTTTAACAGGAAATGGCGCAGTTGTTATTTTAACAGGAAATATTGTATAAAAAATATATTTTAGTGGGGATATCCTTTTCCCATTATTTCTTAGAAGTGAGTGTTTCTTCATGAATGAATCATAAAAGGATACTTTACATATATTACTTTAAAGAAAAATTTCCTTCATCCATGACTTTTTATATAATTTATAATAATCCAAACCAATATCATTACATCAGTATACGTTACACTACACCGCTGCTTACATTACACGTTACACCACACCGTTGGTTACATTACACGTTATACTCGTCTGTACGTGGTTTATATTATATCTGTTCAGCTAAAGTCAAATAAAACACACACGTATGATACAGAACCGCTATTTGACTATTTGGGAATACGGCTTTGTTTGTAGAGGGAAATAAGGACATCACCATAAAGGGACAAGGAATTTTAATTACAATAACATTACATAGGTAGGACTTCTCAAAAGTTTATCCAAACTGTAAACTCCTTTGAATGAAGTGCCAAAATGCAACGACTGTGGAAAGTTATCAGTCTAAAATTCCCATTACAAAAATTTATTTTATATTTTATAATTTCTATTTTTTCTTATTTTCAAGGGTCAGTAGAAAGCATGTTGCCCGCAGCCCGCGTGTTTGACTTGGTTTGTCTAAGGAGTTGTTCTCGCAATATATTGGGCTGCCGATCATACAAGATTTGGATTCGAATCCCAATCGGGTGTACTAAGGTTGGTTTTCCTTAATAGTTATCCACTAACCCTCCATGCCAATGTTGGTACACTTCCTATAAATTCATCCTTCCTCATCCCTAGCACCTTATCATAATTTGTGCATATGAATATAATAAGAATGGGCAGTAAGACACTGTGCCAGAGGAAAATTTTATTTATTTATGTATGCGTTTATTTCGTATATTTAGTGTGTGAGTATTTATAGTATATCCAATCCAATAATTATTTTACATAATTAGCTATGACCTTTTTAATAACTAATTGACCATTTAACTCTGATTCTATATTTTGTAATAAATTCATTTTTTTTATAATAATTAAAAAGTCTTGAACATTTTGCATGTGATTTCAAGAATTTATGTTACTCATGCAGGAGACGCGGCAGTAGGCCTAAAATCAGTTGGCCTAAAAGTCAGTTAGCTTTAAAGTCATTAAGCCTAAAAGTTATTTGGCCTAAAGTCATTGGCCTAAAATTACCTTTCCTAAAAGTAATTTGGACTAAGTCAGTTGGCCTAAAGTGTATTTTGAATTTAAAAAAATCGATGTTGTTAATTTCGATAGGAGTCCCAAAAATCATTTAGCCTAAAAGTCATTTGGTCTAAAAGTCAGTTGGGCTAAAGTCATTTGGCCTAAAATTATTTACCCTAAATTTAATGTCAAAACCTTCGGGTATCTTCGTAAAATAAGCACTGTCAGTTTTTTCATCTGATTATAGATAGCACAAGTCTATGGAAAGGATGATCTTGATTCAATTCTTTCTAGAAGCGTAGTAGAAAGGGTCATAATTCACAAGTTTTTGCAATAGGGGTATGAAGAAGTTTAAACAATGGAAAATACAAGCTGACGTCATAGAGGCGTCATAAACAAACAAAAGATTATTGATCGTCCAAGGTTGTGAGGATATATCCTAACACATGTGGATGCATTTAGTTTTTATATTCTGAAATTAAAATCTATGTCATAACAACAGGTACAAAGAAAACTTCAGAGAGCCAAATGAATCTTAAATCTAAAATTTCTCAGTGTGTATTGGGAAAAGGAATTTGAGGTTTGGTGGAACTTCAAACCTTACAAAACTAATAGAAATAAACAGCTACATCTCAGTGTGGTGTTCCAAATAACTATAAAAGTATGAAATTTGGAACTCCAGAAAATGAGGGAGAGGGTGGGGAAAGGGTAGTTATATAAAAACTTGTTGGTGTAGTAGAAGTACAACTACAAATAAGTCTTAAAATTTTAAATGTATAAATGGGAGTTAGAGAAATTGGGGTTAGGGGGTGTGGAAGGTTGGCGATGGTTTAATTTCCCAAAACTAATTGAAAAAATCTACTAGTCCCGGGAGACGATTGACATTTGTCGGGTGATATAAGTAAGGACAACATAAAACAGTATAAAGGTATGGAAATTCTTAAATTTTAAATGAAAAAGCAGACAAGAGGGAGGGTGGATTCCTTTAAAATTTTCAAAGCTAATATAAAAAACAATTTTTGTGAGAGTAGAGGGCTAGAGAGCTAGAAAAATTTAACTATGCATGTAGGTAAACAGACCTTCACGGATAGCCAAATGATATCTCAATAAAGAATATATGGAATTTCTAAATAGAAGCCTGTGAAATGAAATATCTTAAAATGTATATAAATAATAGACAAAATCCTATTTGCGGTATGCTCAAAATTGAAACATGGTAGGCACGTAAACAATACCCCACAAGATAGCCAAATAAGTCCTAAAATTTTAGATTGATAATGTGGGAACTGAAAAAAAGAGGGAGGATGTGGTGGTAGTAGCTCCACATATTTCAAAAATATTTAAAGATATTACTTGGCACGGGATAAAATTTAATTTCACCACATACCATAAAAGTTGGAAAGTTTGTAATTTAAAGATCAGATGCTGGGAAATAATGTGTGTGTGTGTGGGGGGGGGGGGGGGG
>CABFOV010002169.1:28034-62705 GCA_902141375.1 Timema poppense
GAGTGGGGGGGGGGGGGGGGGGGGGGGGGGGGGGATTGAGAGGGGATAAGAGGAGCTCCCTAAAAATGTAAAAGTCAAGAAAGTAATATACAAACAATTACACATGCTCAATGATTGATATTAACGTTTTCATCATTATGTGATAGTCTGGTCATAAAATTATCACATGGACAATACCTATTATGGGGTCCTTCCATCTGTTTTACAAATCTTTTGAATGAGATTTGATATCTATTATTTTACATTAACTATGGCTCAGAAGTATATAGCAGTTATTCTGCCACGCCTTTCCAATCCAAACCATATAATTTATCTCTTAAAATCATTTATTTCAAAATCATTTAGTGGAAAACGACACCTTTCTCTTTATTAATAGTTTCATAATAATATAACAAGATTAGTGTTTAAACCCGCCTCGGTGGCGTAGTTGGCTAACGCGCTTGTCGTGTTGAGCTCGACCGCTGAGGACAGGGAGATCGAGGTTCGAATCTCGGTCGGGTAAACTGGTGGTGGTTTTTCCTAAATGGTTTTCCACTCTCCCTCCACGCAAATACGGGTTCACTTCCTCTAATTAAACCTCCCTAATTCCTAATCCATTAGAATAATTAGTACTTAAAGCGTATAACCCGAACGGGTAGTAAGACGCGGTGCTAAATATTATTATATTATTAGTGTTTAACAGCGGGGCCGGCGCGCTCTCATGGTTTACCCTGACTGCGCTCCTTGTTCTCTCTATTTCCCTCCTTGTCTAGCAGGTAGGCAGCGGCCTTTTCACTTGATTTCGATATTAGAGGGGCCAGAGGGGAGGACGGAGACACGTCTGGAGTGGCCTGGGTACTTTTTATTCTGGTCTTTTAATTATAGATGTGGAGGATTCCAGGTTCTTATCTGGCACCACCCCTATATATACACGCTCAGAGATAGCCAGAGGTTTTCACATTTTTGGTCCTCAATCAGTGAGTACGGGAGTGGGCCAGCGAGTCCCGTGCTCGTGTGACGCGTGCCGGTGTAGTGTGTACAGCGCTGAGACCTGTGGCAAGGTGCTGTGAGTATCTTTAACATTGAAAATGAATTTTACTGTGAACGAACGTTTTAAGAAACTTATATTTAGATATTTAACTAATTATTCAGTGTTATTGTTAACAAGCTGTTTACTTGATTTTATGTAATTCTATTTTATGTGTTTTCATTTGTTTATTAATTTAAAGAATATTACTAGTATTACTTAGCTCAGTGAACTGCTTAGTTATCATTTATTCAGCGTTATTTTATTTATTATATTCCTATTGATTTATTAATTTACATAATTACTTTGACTACCTAATTTGTTGAATTGTTTAGCTGTAAATTTAATTCTGTGAATGTTTTTGAGTGATGATTTTAATAATCAAAACTTTGGGTGATCTGCGAATATTCTAATTCATATTTAACATGCAACATACCCCAATATCCTCAATAGAACTCGTGGTTCGCACGATGACGTGTGACCAGCCCCGTGCCCTTTTCAGGTCACGCGCACCCAACGTTACAATAGTCCACATTATGTACTTGTAGCTTATAGTTTTTAATTATAAAATAGTTTTTATATTTAATACTCCATTGGCATTCTATTAATTTTAATGTGATCTGGAAAAATTTGGTCTTTTTTTTTATTAAAGAGCTGAGGGTTATGTAGAACAACTTCAAAATTAGTCGTCAAATGGTGGCTATCCACGCAGTATCATCATGAGGATAAAGGGAATTCTTACAAAGAATCATCAATTTGAAAGCTATTCCATTTTTAATATGTTTTATTATCATTAATTAATTCACCTTTGATTTTGTAAAACTCTTTATTAACTAATTCTAATTAACATGTTTCAAATTAATTACTAAATAAACATTCATCATCATCAGTGTAAGTTTGTTATAAAATCAAATTAATAATCTATATTTTTAAACATTCTATTTATAATTATCTTTACTATCATTGATTCATGAGCCTGATAATTTAGAATACAATGAATTCATTTAATTTTTAAAAAATGTTACAAAGGCTCTTATAATATGTCTTCGACTGTCATTGTTCATGACATGAATTAATAAGTGATATTTTATATATTTTTTCATTCACGTTCTACCTCAAGGCTTTAAATTAATCAAATATGATAAATATTAGTCTCCCAACGAGAATTAAACAATTAGCTTAGTAAGAGGACGCGCTATATATTCGGTTCAAATATTCAGAGCAGCGGCTCCCAAACCGTAATATGTACATTTATTCCAGATAGTACGCCATGAAAAGCCAATAAAAACAAGAAAATTCAAGTTGTAAGAATATAATGTCTCATCAAATACCATAAATATATTACGACCAAGGAGATATTTATTTATATATATATAAATTATTATATATATATATAAATTATTATATAAATATATAAATTATTATATAAATATATAAATTATATATAAATATATAAATTATATATAAATTAGTATATAAATATATAAATTATTATATAAATATATAAATTATTATATAAATATATAAATTATTATATATTATATTATTATATATGTAAATTATTATATACATTATATTATTATATATTATATATATATTATTTAACATTATAATATATTAATATATTTCCTTAATACCTGTGCTCTATTAACCGTATTGATTGAGTATAAATGTTAAATAATGATAAATAAAAACTGTTAATATATAAATAGTGTTGTGTCATTATATTCGAGGGTGCCATTAACATTTACCTAAATATTAAAAATTCAGCACGATCTTGGTGGCACTCCAAAATATGGAAATTGTTTTCTTGGTACGCCATTAAACAAGTTCAGGAACCAACGATTCTAGAGTTTAGATAAAGGCGTAAAAATAAAGGTATAGCCTCTATTCATATATTCATCATTTGATAAAAGTACATAGTATATTCAGGAGCTACTCTCAAAACGGAATGAGCCAAGCACATAAGTATGATTTAATTTTTTAATGTTGGAGGGTATTTTCAACTCTCCCCCGTGGTGGTAGCATCCTTTTCCTATCTAACCAGGAACTCCCCAGAATACCACTACAGCGAGAGTGTCGTACAAAAGGAAATACACGAGTTAATCAGCAGGGATCATTAATGATCACTACTCTACCTAACCAAACCCAGGTGTCAGGACCTACCCATTTAACAACATAAGGGAATAAGTGTTCATGTTAAATAAAGCACTGACCTTAAGCAAAACCATGACTAGTAATAATATTAACCTTCCGGCTAGTTTATTTTTAACAGATAAAAATATAAATTTATAATAACACTAGATGTACTAAGACTGCGATTTCTACGAAATATATTTGACAAACAAATAAAATATGAATAATTCTCCAATTTACGAAAATTACAATTAATTTGGAAATTATTAAACTCAAGGGCAAGTGTCAATATCAAATTACAATATAGAAATTTTACAATAATAAAACTAGGGATTATGCCCGTAGTATACAACATGATAATAGGAATTCTATAAGAAATATATAAGTGTTATATCCCATTCAAATGTCTAACGACTGACTCGTCAATAAATGGCGTATAGATAAAGAGGTATGGTAATCAAGGCTGTTCCTTTCCATCAACACTAACAATAACTGGTTCATACCTAAAAATAATTTAAGTGGCACGCTAGTGCATTAAGACATTACCTTCTGACCAAAACAATAACGACAAACTCCATTATGATCGGAAGGATCAAAGGTCGTTTATTTATATAAGCTCAAAGCATGATTAGCCGTAATAAACAGATATTATTAAAACTATTTCCACAACAGATTATCAACTTATAAATCATAATATTCAAGCGCGAAAGACATAATATAAATCAAAGTTAACTTATTGAAATGCATAAAGAGACGGCTAAGTATTTATAGTTAAAGGCAGACCCTAGCCACTTAAAAAAAGTATATGAATCCCCGACCTTACGACTATTTACATCCTAATATGTTCCTTGTAAATATTGGCATCGAAGAGTAAAGAACATTGCTAGGCACTTGCTTATATACAGATTGAAAAAGCGGGGGAAATATGGAAAGAAATTATGACATAAGGTTGATGTCATTCACAGCCAATGAGTTCTCAGATTACCTCATCGGCGCCTGCGCACAACGCCAATAGGTACGAGACAAAGATGGGACACAAGACTGCGCTTGCGCATTATGCACTACTCCGATTTAGGCCTGTGGAAACAATTGCACACCGAGGTCAGGTTTCAGATATTGTTTGTCGTTAGTGTTGATCAGAGTTGTCGGCTGGCGTGTTTTCTTGCTCTATACGTAGCGCCGGTTTTGCAGTTACGCTTGGTGGTGGAGGTCTGGTGGTTAAAGTTTGTAGCCACGGTACAATTTGGTTGGAAAGAGATTTTTTTAGGAGGTAGCTGCCCTCCACCCCCTGAACTACCAATGGAAGAAGTTTTTTTTACATTATACACTTCTCGGATTGATTTAAAAGTTTTTATTGAAGCTTTGGACTATCGCATAACAGATGTTACTGAATTCGAATTACATGTTTGTGTGAATGTGTACAGCTATGATGACTTCAAGTAGTATAATCAATTTAGTTAAAAATGACTATCAGAACCTACAAAAAGTCTGCATTTTTAATAATTTTTAAATAGAAAAAGAAACATTTTTTATTTAATTATGTTTGAAACATAAGCAACAAGATCCACCATAAAATTTAGTAAAATGATGTCACGTGACTTGCTTCGGTGGACGCGTAGTTTAAGGCATTACTCCCACAACAGAATATACTTATGATGACGGTGAGATCAGAGTCTAAATTATTGTTGGGTGTACTGTGGGTTGTTTTTACAAAATTGTTTTCCAAGTTATACATACGCAAATATGGGTACACTTCCTCTAAATTCATTCTTATTTGTTCTTTATGCAATATCATAGTTAGTACATTAGCGCAAAAACCGAGGAAGTAATAATACATGGTGCTAAAAAAAAGTCATTAGTGTAGGCTGTCAGGATATTAGAAAAATGGATACAAATTCATGTTTTTCCAAAATAAAGAAAAATATAAAGTTCATTCACCGTAGGAATTGATTTCTGAAAGGCCTTTTTCCCTACTACAAATCTACTATATAGTAGGATATTGGAAGGAAAAAAGAACTTTTTAGAGAGTAATTCCTAGCGTGAATGGAATATAGATAAACCTACATTAGTATTTGTATTTGGTTTCAACCCAATCAAAACTGTCCAATAATTGTCATGTGAGTTGTCTTTCAGAGACCGTGGGCACCTTCTCCTCAAAATGGCATCTTCACTGCACCAGCCACCCTTTTACAAGTTTGTGAAAGTTCTATTTAAAAAAACTGTAACTCGTCTCCTTCACTTATCTCTACATCAATACGAACTTGACCAATATGGCATCAACACTAACCATAGGCTGGGGCCATTGATCTCTATACTATAACTGAATGGATATCTGGGACTGAAATTTTTGAACTGTCGTCTGCATACCATTGTGAGAGAGATAAAAGTTTTCGGGTATTTCTTTCTTTCTCACACACATATAAGGCAAGGTGGCATTTCGATATCATTCACTAGTTTGATTGAATATATGATATATATCAATGTGTTATTAGTTAAATAAAATATATTTATTAATAAAAGGTTTTAATAGCATAACAAAGTTTGAAAATAATGAGTTTTTCTTTAAATAAGTTGGGGTAGCTAATATATATTCGGATATTTGAAGGAAGCTCGATTGTAAGGCTTTATCTCGTTCCAGAATCATACTCTATGGTAGTATTTAGACAGGATAAAAGACCGTCTTGATGGAAATTTCTACTTCCGTTCTAAATGGCCGTTTATCGAAACAAAATAATAATCTATAAATATACAATAGGATCCTTGCATGAAATAAAGTCTTCATATCATTATTTTACCAAAATTACGTTGTAGTAGATATCATACTTCCTACAAGGCCATAACCTAAATTATCGTTTTGAATGTAAGAATTATACACAAAGTACGTCATTCAAACCAATTTAATTAAGATTTTAGCTAACTTGTTTCATTATACGTAGTAACTTAACTTTCAATAAAATATGGTTTCTAAAAGCAATATATTATAAGATATGAGCCAACTTTTTTTTTTAAACTGGTAATATAATAATACTTTCTATAAGCTTATAATCTAAATAATAGATTGAAGCTATGGCAACTACACAAAGTTTGTCATTCAAACTAAGGCAATCAAGTTTTAAGATACCCTATTTAATAATATTTATTGAATTTTAAATATAAATTGGTTTCTGAAACCAATATACAAACTAATAGCCAACTTTAAATATATATTGTAGTCTTGGCAGAATGTAATCAATATGAATGATAGATACATATTTAAATATATTAAATACTTTATTCGTATTTTTACGGTATGTCTTGTAAAACTGAATAGTATATCCTTTAATGCAAATGTTTTTCGGTCAAGTATGGTATAATACTTTTTTATTTTCAAACAAGAACACTTTTATTCATCAAAGACATATTTTCATACTATAAAATTGAGATAAACCATTGAATCTGTCCCCTCACATAGAAGCAGAGTACAAATTTCAGCGTCACTCTTGGGTCCTTTGCAAGGAGTGTTTGTGTTCATCCAGTATAGAAAGAGCACTGGCTAAAATGAACTGAACATTGCAAATAACTCTGTGAACACATGTTCTTTGGGAGGGGCGTTGATATCGTTTCTAAATTTTTACAGGGTAGTCCATCCGCTTAAACAATGAGCTCTTTAGACTTCATATACCAGCATACGCTATTATTGGAAGAAATTCTAAGGTTGGATTAATTATAGTGTTTCAAAAGGGTTTTATTATAGTTTCTTACTTCCTTACTATAAATTAAATAAATATATAAATGTAATATTTTTATATAAAAAAGAAAAAAGAAGTAAATATTTTTACAGTTTTATTAAAAATTTCAAAATGTAAGAAGCATACAATACAGAAAGGTTAAATAATAACTATTTAAGATATTTAAGATAGTAACGTGTATTAAAGTTATAAATATTAATTAACAATTACGTGAAATTGAGTATCTTAAGGTTTTTTGTTATTTATGAATATATATTATATTTATTCCTATCTAGCACTTAACTAAATTTTACTGAAAAACACTTAATATTCTAACAATATGGTCCCAGAAACATTGCAGTTTTTTAATATATTAATTCACTAATTAATATATTCTCGTGAAATATAAATTTTTATTAGAATAGGCAGTTCCACATAGACACTATTATTTATATAAACTATATGCTTATTAAAATAAGTACATGGATTTAATTTGAATAGCGACACTCCACAGGATCCATATAATCAGTCCATAAATAACAACTCTGATTGTTTGGTGTGCAATGTAGAACCTAGAATAATAACACAATCATATTAATCCTAAACTAGAGTGGAGTATTAAAATATTATAAAGTAGATAACGCCTTTAAATGTATATACAAATTTATAAATCTACCTGACTAAATAAATGTAGTTTCCACATCCATTCTTCGAAATCTAAAAACTATGTGTGTTATGATGTTTTGGGGCATTTATGTGTGTAGCAAGGATTTCTCAAATTGACTCTAAAAGCTGCATTGCTAAAATATAAATGAAAATAGTAATAGTCTAAATACACATTTTCAAAGCATAGAAGAATAATATGTAAGGATTCTACTTCCTCATATTTGGAAAATATTGTATTTGTAGAAATTTGTGACCTAAGGATTAAGATTGATTATTTAATATTATCTGTCCTCTTATGTATAAGCGACATCATAAACTTTTCCAATGGAGAAAAGTCTATTTATAGGTAGCTTACTGATATTTAATTTGGAAGATAATTGTGTTTTTAAAAATCTAAATTCTATTTTCAAAATAAGTATTTTGGAAGCAAGGAAGTGGGTAGAAAAATAGTAAGGATGTATTATTAATTTGTTTTCTGAGCTATATGCACACCCTGCCTATACCTACCCCGTAAAAGAATGGCATGATTGGTGATATATTATATATATGTTTCACACAATACATACCTAACATTATTAACTTTTTTTTACACATATTTATTTTAGGGTAGTTTTCTGGTGAGTTTTTTAAAATATGGTTTTACATTAAGAATTTTGTTCAAAATAGGCAGCCTTAGAGTTTTTTAATTATTAATTATAGTTTTTTTTAATAAAAGACTATTTTAGAATAATAAACAAATACCAATTTTTTGTAAATAATAACCGCTTTCAAAATATGAAAACCTGAGAATGAAAACCAGGTAGTGACCAAAATATGCTAAAATGCAGCTTTGATATATTTGTATAGTTAATACTGTTATCTATCCAGTGATTTAAGAAATATGTGGAAATAGTTTATGTTTTATCTACTTAGCATCTCTGAACGCTGCCCGTTTTCTAAATTGCGGTTTAACTGAGAATGAAAACAAAGCATTTGCCGAATATATCTGTTTTTCAATCAGTTATTATAAAGCTTACTTAGTGTGCGTTTTGTTTTGCGTTTCTCTACTATTATGTCTGATCAAAATAGTTAATAATCTTATGATGATATACAATCAACAATCAGATATTAATTTTGAATTGTGATAATGAAAACAGTAAAGACGAAGCTAAAACGAAGAAAAGGAAATGAAAAGAAATGTGAAAAAGTGGATTCAAAACGTTACGAAACACAAACCCTAAACAGGTAAACAATATATTTCTAAGAAGGGAAAGGTTGTACCTGCACGCCAGACAAATTATTATTTTTGAAAGCAACAATGCACAAGAAAATTTACTAATCCTGAAAAAGATATCACGCTTAAAAATGTCAATGAACTATAAGATAAAAACGTGAAAGATGCATATCTGTGAGGGCAAATAAAAGCTTTCTCTAATCATAGGAGAGGC
Organism: Timema poppense; assembly: GCA_902141375.1. Taxonomy (NCBI): domain Eukaryota; kingdom Metazoa; phylum Arthropoda; class Insecta; order Phasmatodea; family Timematidae; genus Timema; species Timema poppense. The sequence continues at coordinate 36,977 of CABFOV010002169.1, forward strand.
CAAAAAACAAAAATAAAATAATGAACGAAAAAAATAATTTGATTAACCCATATAATAATGAAGCTAATCCTTCCTGTTATTCTAAAACTTTGTCAGATAAAAAGAATGCTACATTTAAATTTTATATGACAAAAGGGAGTAAAGAGATTTAATTTTACAAGACAGCTTTTTGTTGGTTGCATGGTATAAAGAAGGCTCGTGTTGAGAGGTTATCAGTTCATAAACTCCAATATAAACACCTCCATTAGATAAGAGAAGAAAATACCAATGTTCAAGAGTAAATAACAAGTCTACGTTACTTATAAATTAGGTCAAGAATCATAATATGTCCTTTCCTAAAAGACAGTCATATTATTCCAGAATGATGTATGAAAGAAAATACTGGTCACCAGAACTAAGTGTCGACTAAATGCACTCCCTGTTCCTTGAAAAATATACACCTGATGTATATAAAAAAATTAATCAAGGGGAAAAGTGTAAACCTGATATAGGCTATGAATGTTACAGTAATAATATTAAGATGCATTTTAACCTTTCATTTGGAAAACCCCACTCTGAGTATTGTGTTGTCTCTGATGATTGACGTTATAAATATACAATAAACACGATGAAGGCAAATAAAAGGTATCTGGTGATTGAAAAAAACTTACATTTGTGCAAAGCTCAAAGGTTTTATGATGAACATAAAAAAAAGAGTCAGTTTGCTAAAGAAGACCCATTTGTAGATATAATTTGTTTTGATTATAAACCAAACTTTTCTCTTCCTGTACTACCATAGGGGGATATATTTTAGAGTAGACAAATCTAGGTATTCAATCAATGATTTTTTTAAGCTAATACTAATAAAACAAAAATCTTGCCTACATGTACGATGAAACTACAGCTAAGAAAGGCGCTAGTGAGACTATACACAATACTTTAGTAATTTTATTGAGCATTTTATTAGTAGAGTTAAAGTTTTGTATCTGTTCAGTGATAACTGCACTGGACAGAACAAGAATATGTTGATTGTACAGTTTCTGTCATATCTTTCCGCCTCCAGCCGATTTGATGAAATATTTCATCATGTTCCAGAACGTGGCCATTCATTTCTGCCATTTTCCCAAATAGAGAAGCTAAAATGGCAAAAAGAGTTTGTGTATACTCCAGAGGTATGGTATTCCCTCGTGTAATGAGCATTTAAGATGTTTACGGTTATTAATATACAGAAAAACATGTTGAAAATCTACAAGGTTTACTTGAGGCTTTTTTTGCTCAGATTAAATATAAACATTGGCTTATATACTGTAACCAAGCACAAAATCTTTAGTTACAAGGAATGAGAAATATATGTTTCTAAAGGACATAATCTATATATTCAAGAAGAATATTTTGTTGTCTTGAAAGATAAAATTCGAATAGAATACATCGATTTTGACAGTGCTCCTCAGCTATACTCTAGATCTGTACCTGTAAATCCAAAAAAGTTGGATAATGTCAAGAAGCTTTCGAAGAAGTATGCCCCACCAATTTATCAACAATGGTACATGGAATTGTAAAGAGGGGTGGAAGCAGGGACATAACCAGAGAGTGATTCTGAAAATTAGGACCATTGAGAATAAAAAAAGACATGTTTAATTTTTAAAGATACTATAAAAAGATACAATAAAGCTTTTTTCTAAATTTTATCTAAGCTCTAAGTTCCTTTTTATATGTATTTCAGTAACACATTATGATTTTTAATTTCCTGATGTTTATTTATCTATAAAGTGTTTTTTGTCTCTCCTGTAAAATTTAGTTTTTGATCTTTACCTGGTTTTCATTTTCAGATCTTCATATATATTTAATGAGTGTATCATATTTTTGTCAAGATAATATTCTCTTTTTCTGAGAAACACGCTTTTAATTGTTTTATACTTAAATTTTATGTTTAAAAAAATATTTTACATATATAATTAACCATTACACCGTATACATGATTCATTACATTTTTTTAAACTTTAATATTCCAATAGTATTGAAATTTATATTATGGATACCTATTTATTTGTCTAAATTTGAAAGTAAATGATGTAATATTGAGTTAGAAATTTTACATTTTCTTATATAGAACTTAACTTAATATCTCGAAATCTTAATAAATTAACCAAGATGTCTCTGATATTTTTATTATGGAGGGCGTACAGAGGTGCTGCTCAACATTGAATTTTTACTTATAATCGAAATATAAAATTTGAAATTCATGTGACCTGCGTTTTTAGTTATGTAAATTGTTAATAGAAGGGCTTATATGGTCATACTTACATTATATATAATATGTTAAAATTTCACGCTATAGTCCAATAACCCCGAAAGGTGACTGGCTTTTTTACTATCACCGATTAAACTATTTATATATATTTAAATCTGAACCATATTAGCTTATAAGCTTGCTACCTTTAAGTATAAACTAATGAAATGCATTTACTTACTTCATCAATCTAACTTTTCCTGCAGGGATGGTATCATCTGATTCTTTGAAAATATATTTTCTTACGCCGTTTACAGTGTTTAAAAGGTAGTCCTTATAATTCAATTTACTGGCATCAAAGTAGAAGATTTCTTTATCATTTTCACACAACGAATTAAATAAGCTCATACATTTATTGTTATTGAACTCCCATTCAAATGTTGAGAAGTATTTCATGGCCAACATATATTTGTCAATCCTTCTGTAAATCTTTAAAAACCTGTAAATATAAAATATTTGTTAAGTATTTTCCAAACCTTTAAATATATATTTTTTAAATAATCTAAAGGAATGCTTGAACAGTTTTAACTATTTCTAAATTATCGTGTTTCAAATAATAATTTAATATTTGTTTCTACGCATTAAAGGTTAAATTAATTTAAAATCATGTGATGGTAATAATGGTAGTTCACTAAAGGCTCCTCCAGTCAGCAAGGAACTCACATCTGGTGACAAGTCTAGGCACCACTAAGTGCATCCAAAGAGGATCTCACTAGCATTAAGAACAACTCTTAAGTGGCTGTGGCCGTTTTAATATCAACCTAACACCCAGCACGACTTCTCCAACGTGCGCGTGAGTGGTGGCCAAAACAATTATTGGTTCCTTTTCAAGACTGGAAACTTTTATCGCGTAAATAACCAGTGAGGATCCCAAGTCCCCCATATCTCGGAAGTGAGCGTGCCACTGGAGACTGAAAAGCAAGTTGACCACCCTTCTCAGGCCAGAAATCATAACGGGTTTTCCAGGGCCACTGAGGCTGGCCTGCACAACCTCATTTGCAAGAAATGCGGGCAAAATGAGAATCCTGTACGTTTCAAAAATGAGTAACCTAGTGCCGGTGACTCTAGTGGGGCCTCTATAGCGTAGGAAATTGATCATGGAATGGGCGACTGCTAACCTTTATCACCTTTATTTTCTAAGGAAGGGTGGAAATATGTAATTTCCGAGGCAACCAGTGGATAAGGAATTGCTTCCCTAGGCCTTATCTTGGGGATTAGTGTAAGCTCATATCAAAATACCAGCGGCGATGCTGGTGTGGGCAACTAAGCCAGGCCTAATCACTTCTTGAAGGTGTGCATACTGCTGATGGTCAATAAGTACTGAGGAAACAGCCATGAGTCTTAAGCCCGAAAACTGAGCAAAAAGATGAAATCTCCTACCAGCACGATGGGTGAAAACCTAATTATGCTAACCGAAGAGTTTACCAGGGGTACCTAGTAATTATGCGTAGGTAGATACCATTGAATGAAGCAATGACTTACGTATAATCGCAGTGGTCCAAAAAAACCTTCGTCGTTAATAGCACTGATTAGGAAGAACAGGCCACACACTATCCACGAGTCAACAGTTCGTGCGAGTCCATGAACGTGGACGATCTGAATTCCTGCTAAGACCTCTCTTTGAATCGTGGGTAGACTAGCAATGTTGAATGATGAATCGGATTGGCTTAGGACCGTAAACCCCCACTGAAGAAGGAAGGCCTAACACGTCAAAAGCCTATTAGGGAGAAACCAGGACCATCTAGGTGGTGCCTCTAGTGGTGGATGTAGTAGCAAAGCAGGTCCAAGCCAGAGGTCATCAACGTTGGGCTAATATAGGAAGAAGTGGAGAGGAAAGATTATCAATATAAACACTTATTTACACCGACAAGGCCCAAGTAATTTTGGGGTTGCTCGCAAGACCAAAAGAAAGATTCCTTCAATCAACCTGAGTGTTGAGGAGGACTACTCCAAGTTAGGGAGGGCCATTCAATCCAAGACTCGAGAAACAGTGGAGCCTTCAAGACAGCCAAGAGATGGAATAAAAATTCAGCTGATTATAGATATTTCATGTTATCGAGTTATATGCCATGACGGCCCTCTTCTGACGCGACGATATAACAGATGTCATGAAAGTACATGTCATAGTCGCTAGAGCGTGTATGACGAAATGTAAACGATGGTGGGCGCTATTGTCGGAATAAACTATGTTGGCAACAGTGGCAGATTGATTAGCTGTATGTATTACAGGGTTGATATCACCATGACGTAATGGAACAACAATGTAATGTATTATCTTTCCACCAATCTTCAAATTATTGACAAGAGAGTTCCAATGGTGTTGATGTGAGTAAATAGCACCTAGTCTTAGAATAATTTTATTTAGATATTAACATTACCTAAATAATATATTAAGCCTAAAATTTTGTAGTAATAAACATGACATTCGAAATAGTGTGTAATTGAATTATATCACTAAACATAAGATTTAAATATATATTTTAATTATGGTGGTTGTCCTTTATTTAAAAACTAAAAATATAAAATGTAATAAAATTGTTTTTAAAAATAAAATGGTGTTGTAACACCTTAGAACCGTATCCCTATATAAAGAATACAAAAAATTGTCTACGAATTTTATTTATGCCTTAGGATTTTTGAAAATATTTGTTTTATTATCTTCGTAAATCCATATTTGTTGCTGTGTGTTTGAGAGCTATAGAACATAAAATGTATCATAATTTTGGAGAGAAAATAAATAAAGAATCCCAGAATGTTCCCATACTAGCCACTAATAATTAGAAAATATTGTTATCATTGGACACTTACTTGTTCATATGTGTATAGATGTTCACAAATACAATATTTTCTATAACATGACATATATAAAAAATAATATTCTCGTCCTGTTTGCGTACTATTACCCATTATATGGTTGATATTTTATTACCTACCTGTGTATAGACAGGTAAACGGTTAGAGCACTGGCATTCCAAATGTGGCGAAAGTTTATTACACAGATCAAGAGAAAATCTTACCGACATGCGAAAGTGAGTTTAAAACTCAATTTCAAGAAGTTAAAATGAGTTTAGTGAATATCTTAATTGATTGCGAAGCATTCTTAGTTTTTACCGACGTTTCTTTCTTTGCATGTTTCGAATGTGTATTAGTCAACACTCTTCCATACTCTTAAGACAAATATATACAGATTGTGTTTACATACTGTAACCATAACAAACCAATTCGTATTCAAAATTCTTAAAAAATTGCTTAAATGGCAATTTGCATAAAAAAAATACAACTAAAATCACAACAAGTAAAAACTGAGGAGGGGTATTTAGGCTACATTATTTCAAATTGCACAAAAACATTTTTAAAATGTTAATAATAGAGAATTGAATTTTAAATAGTGCAGCACAACTGTTGTAAAGGCCTGCATCTCTTAAACAACAAGATCTGGCACTTCATTGTCATAATCTTTAGCTAAATTATCTTCTTCTCGAACTTGATCACAATTTTCTTGGCCATCAATAACTTTACTGTAGTAGATAAGGTCTTTAAATTCTCTCCAGTTGGCTCCAAAATGTTTTACTAAAAGATTAGAAACAAAATTTGATTAGGCACGTTGAAGAGGAACCATGTTTTTAAGATAGATAGGTTTCATAGTGCTTAGACATTTGACCTTCTTCATTAATGATCCAGGAACTCCAAAATCGCATTTGTAGTATACTTCACATGGGATCCTAACACTTCCATTGGTGTTCTTAGTTAAGATGAGCCTTTTACACAAAGATATCTTAAAATGCCATTACATTTTAGGTTTACTACATCTTGAACGGTGGACTTCCAGTCATGAAAAGGCACTTCTGAACCCAAATTGTTAACTGTCCCAAAATCCCTAAAAATAGTCATGTACTGACTAGTTAGGCGTCTCAATTGTCCCCTGATTCATAATTACTTTTTTATTCTTCCGAAAATCCTGACGGTTGGTAGGAAAGAATGTCTTATGCTAGGGAACAGGTATATAATCCAGAAAGAACAAGGTACATTAATGTTACTATCAACAACTCAATTTACGGAAACAGAAGTGTCGAAGTAGCAAGATGAGATAATGCAAGCTCTGGATAAGGCCAATTTTGAAAATACAGGCTGGTGTAATAAAAAATAAACTAATGCATGGAAAGGGAAATTGTGACAAATAATTTTTAAACTGGATTGGAAAAAATTTGTTGAAAAAACTTTAATGGATAAGGACAGTTTTGAAAAAGAACACATATTTTAACACTAAATAAACAAAGGATTAAAAAGGTTTTGAAACATTTAAAGGACATTTATAGCTACAGCTATGCCAACTGAATCGTAATCCACCACTAGCTCAATTTCTTCGAATTTAGGATAGGGACAGTTTTGAAATTCACTGACTAATATATATTTTGTTTACATACTTTAACCATAAAAATTCAATTAGTATTCAAAATTCTTAAGTATTGATTTATCTAACCTTTTAAAGAGGTAGGTATTTTTAAGACTTGTATAAAATAATAACATACTCAATGAAACATCTAACTAGGCCAATGTTTATACATCATACAATTAAGTGAAAAATAAGTAAAAAATATAATACAATTAATTATATTAATATATCACTATTATCGTTAAATGCCGGTTGCAAGAACGTCAATCAAAACAGTTTTAACCAGTTTAAACAACTATAACATTCACCATAAAAAAATATTAATAAAATTACTAGCGATGAAAAGGCTAGAACAGACTAGCAGTGTTCTACCTCACGTTAGTCACTGATAAATAAATACAAATAAAGTCAAAATATTTTATTTATATATATATATATATTCATACCAATATTATTGTAACTTACAAATCGCAAGGACGTAAATCGCTAGAATTCCAGAAGAGTCCTAGCAACTATAATTCCCACATGAGTAAATTATCAATTAAATCATACGCTATGACGGGGCTCAAACGTATTCTGAGAGAGATTCATCGTATTGTCCGCAAGATGCTGGCGCGGACTATCGTATGACGAACTAAAAGATCCGTGATTGCAATTCTATCATATAACGACCAACGAATGACATGTCGCCGCATTGTCACGTCATAGAGATCCATGATCGCCTTGCTGTTATCCTTTTAAAGTGCTAAGACTTATACTAGTTCATTCACGAGAAAAAGGATCGCAACGTTATTACGAGGTGTGTGTTTGTGGTGGTGATCACGAGAAATGAATGTACCAGGAGGAGAAACAATCCATATTGAAGTCACTACACTGTTCAAGAACACACCCTTTGACCTGGTAGGGCTCCCCAAATTAAAAGGCCTTACGGGTGGAAGGTGGCTTGAAACTCTAATTTTCCATCAGGGGGATAAGTACTCTAAGTGAAGACAAGAATCACTCAGGGCGCGTTTTGAAATAGAAGATGAACGTGGAGCCTGCTCCCACACCAAACACAATGGTGTAATCTTTCCCAAGTGCATTTTTAGGGAGATCAACCCCTCCCCTAGGTCAAGGCTACCGACAATACCGCCATATTGGAGCCAGCCACGGATTGAGCCTCCTCACATATGGTCGACGATTTTCCAAAGAACGCTCCTATTTATCCCACCACTCCTCCGCATTACTCTGATTTTATTCTAGCTTTCTCAACTCTTTAACACCTTTAAAACCAGGTTTATCTTCTGTCCTCTCGTTCTACCCTAACTCCTAGCCCTGAAGATGAGGATGATAAGTTCAAAACTTGTATGTGTCTGCTCAAGGAGACACCAAGAATGAATCATTGGGTAATGTCATCCAATCTCTTAAGAATGACTCAGGCTTTTCCGAGGAACAACCGTGGTCACCTGTTCGTGGATAATGTTTTATTCTGTTTGGTTTCCCATTGCAGCATATCTGAATAAAGAAATTCCAGTGTTGAAGAAGCTCACGGACGCAATCTAAGGCGCTAATGGAGACGTGATAAAGAACGGTGAACTAGAAATTTTCCTGGCTGTGTATTGTGTCAATGTATTGTCTTTGGGAGAAACCAAGTGGGGTTCTTTTTGGGAGAGTTTATCTATAACTGGAGTGACCAAGCAAGGATTGTTGCCATGGGTTGGGTGGAATTCTTGATCTTAAGTAGCAGCTATATTCGCACTATTTAAGCATCACCAATCAAACTGGTGAAAATTACTTGGCCAGTGTTTCCCGTATGTTTCTCTCTTAAGCATCATTTGACCAAGCCACTGAAGCAGACATGGATGAGCTAATACAAAGTAGCATGCTGGTTCTAAGTGATGGTGACTTCAATCTAAATCACATGGTTGTACTGTAAAATGGTATAGATGGTCTGTGAGGAAAGCCTTTCAGGACATTTTCAAACAACATGGCCATAAACCTCTAAGTTTACAGATGGACAAGGAGACAAAGTTCACTGCACGTCTAGTCCAGCAATTTCTCAGTAAAGAAAGTGTGTATTACTACACCACCCATATCCAAGACGTGAAGGCAATCAACACAGAATGATTCAATAGAACTCTAGAAGGGTGCACGTGGAGTTACTTTGCCAAAAATAGCACTTCCTCCAAGACCTCGTCAACTCTTACAATGGCGCAAAATTTTCTAGTTTTAAGTTGGCACCTGCAGACCTTTCATAAGCCAACGTGATTCAAGCCAGAGATAGTCTGTACGGTAAGTGGCATACAAGCTCACATAGTCATCAAACCTGAAATTCTGTGACATTTTAACGTTGTTTTAGCGTTTAACGTATTAGCAAATCCAAAATGCTATTTTAAAAGGCCTACTAGAGCAATTGGAGCGAAGAAATTTTCAAAGTCAGCAGTGTTGTATTGTGACACCCCATCGCCTACAGGTTAACCAATCTTGATGGCACGGAGGTGGATGGGACATTTTACTAACTCGAATTGTTATACGTACGTCTTCCCGAAACATTTAAAATTGATATAATACTAAGTTTCAAGGCTAAATACTCCAGAAATAAAGTGTACGTGCAGTGGAAAGGTTACCCCACCAAGTTTAATTCTTGGCTTCCTGCCAATTACGTCAGCGCCTTACTATGAATGATCAGTTTTAAATATTTTTTCCAGGTGACAGCTTCATGGGATATTTCACGAAAAATATCATAGCAAATTTCATCATGCAACTAGCTAACGTCTTACACTCTATGGGCAGTGTTAAGTCGCTCTCGTCGAGTTTCAATATCGATGTTCTTTCACCATCGTACCTGAAGGCCAAAATATTGTATGGTACAACTGGGTGGATGCAGACGCCGTGGAACAAATATTCATTTACGAATACATCCCGCCTGTAAATTACAGCACTATCCATGACTTGGCCAAAGCCCTAATCGATGTAGAGGCGTTTAAAGGGGATTCCGGAGTTTTATTCAAGTACACAAACCCTACCAAAAAAAGTAAACATAGTCACTACTTCAACAAATATAGAGATAGTTACTCTAACTAGTCAAAAAAGTATTCAGGTCAGGTTTGATCCTAAGAGTAAGCTGATCAAAGTCCAAAATTCCCCGTACGCCACCAACATTCTACTAGGCTTACCCTTCCAAATGTACATCTACACGGAGATTATTGATCTTCAAACCGTGGGTGACATTGTGTGACCGCTTTTACGTATCGTCAGTATCAACAACACAAACTATGTCTATTGCATACATAAGACAATTAGCTATACTCCGTTGCACTACGTACCCATACTTAGAAGGGAAATTGAAAGCTTAGAAATAAATATAAAAACAAGCACTGGTGAACATGTACCATTCGAGTTTGAAAAGGTGTGCGTGAAACTTCATTTTCAACGCTGCTTAAAAGGAATTGTACCTAGCAAAGATACTACATCAACCAAACTTTAATAAGAATATTATCGATCCACCACGGTCTTCCCGATCAACACTGGCATAGAATAGTAAGTTTTTTAAGTGGTTTATACCATATTGTCGTACTGTTGCTGAGAAGCGGTGCTAAGGCCATTTGAAAATAGATGCTTCAAACGGGTATCAACATGCTCTCCGACGTCACAAATCAACCTCGTCCTTTCAAAGAGTTCCTATGTCAGCATGTTGGTGAGGCTGTAAAAACCTGGAACAGAAGTTGAGGCAGAAGATCGACACACTGATGTAGGGCTCAGGCTATATAAGGCGTTCAAAAAAGCAGTGACGTCAGTCTTCTGTTCTTTCTTGACGTAAAAAGGTCACCAATAAGAGGAAGAAAGAAGCGTTAGATCTTTTATGTTGAAATGTCTTTTCTACACCCTCAGTCCTGTGAGTGTGCCAGCAGTGAACTCGATCACTTTTCCGTCCCACTGACGTAAACCAGTCCTGAAAGTGGACAAAGAATCCAGTAAAAACCTGTTTCTTCCCTCACTGATGATTCATCCATCGAAATTACTGTTACTGGTAAAGGCGAGTTCTATACCAATCTTTCAAAGACCATGCTCTATCTATGAGCTACTAACATGAAACCCGATGGATACGCTTTAACTAATGTGGATCAAATCGCTCTTGTCAAAAACTGGTTGCATCCACTATTCACATAGGTGGATGTGTTTTTGAACCAAAAACTTGCCTCGCTGACTAGAAACAAGTATGCTTATAAATTGTACATTGATTCGCTACTCAATCACAAGAGTGAATCCAAAAGAACACATTTTACTTTTGGTCTATGGTTCGCAGACAGAGCCGGAATCTTTAAAGTGGCTACCGCCAGCAACAAGGAATTTGAGGCTCACCACAGTATCACTGCAAAGAATAATACGGTATCTACGTGGTGATGTGTTTAATCAAGAGAAATACATTTTGAACGGCACCGAAATCAGAGTCAAGTTGATCCATTCCAGCGAAGTGCTAAGCATTATGGCTGCCCCTTGAATCCCGCAATTTAAGGTTCACATCTTTGAAGTCTGTATTCTATTGCGACAAGTCAAAGTAGCATTTTCTATACTGTTGCCACATGCTGAAGCATTAAAATTTAGTCCCACCAAGTATCCCATTACCCGTGTGGAGGTAAAAACGCTCACTATTCCTACCGGCGTACAAGGGAAATCACTGGACAACGAATTCACACGGACAGCTACTCAAACGATGCATCATACGCTGCATTCAACGGAGATAACACCACGAACCAGTTCAATTTCCAAATATACGGTATGAACCATTTCTATTTTTACGTGAACAGTGAACAAGGTCCATCGAAACCATTACATTTCGATTTTTCAAACGGCCACCATGCCATGTTCTACAACACACTGTTTTCAGGAACGGGTATCCATTTCATGAACGAAGGTAGCGACATCAACTGGGAAGCCTGTCTTAAGAGATACCATCTAATGGCTTTTAACCTCACACCTAATCTGTCCACCCACATGACATCGAATTGGAATTTGACGAGGTATGGCTCTATGAGCATCGAAGTGAGCTTAACCAGAACTCTTACCGAAACCGTCAACTGTATCATGTTCGGGGAGTTTGCCAACATCAACTTCACCGAAAAGGACAGAAACTTTTTGACTTATTTTGGGAGTTAATATAAGCAACTTACTTGGCATTTAAATCATGGACGTCATCGTAGATTTCCAGAGCTTCATTAACTCTAGAAAAGAGTCTATCGTCAACTATAAAACTTTTAAATAAACTTTTCATATCAATTTTTTTTTAAAAAGCCATCTCTTATATTATGGAATGAGAGTAAAATGTCCCATAAGACCTCAATTGAAGATTTAGATAAAACTATTATAGCATATTGTTCCCAGGTGGCATCGCCATAATTTTCTCAGTAGACTATTGACAGATTCGAATAGTAATTTCAAGTTTCTAAAGATGATTAGTTCAATACCTGCCAGAAGAGATCTTGCTTATGCCCAGGCGTTGTGAACTTTCTCTTTTAGTCAACATGCACATCCGTCTTTGCGGGGACAAATCTAGACTTGTTTGTCAATATATTGTTGAAACTTAGCAATAGTTTTCCCAGAGCACGGATACAAGGTGTCCTTGAATAAATCTAATATATGCATCGTGGTCATGAATATCCAAGATTAGTCCATTTTATTTTTCCCGATACACTTCTTCTGCAAAACAAGACCCATTCGTGGTTCCAGAAGCTATCTATACTAGTTAAAAAAAGCGAATCAGACAGTAAAATTGACGATTGTGCTTTATACCAGTTTAAAAAGCTATTCTGCTCTTACATGTTCATAGGCACTTCACTATCTATTTTTTTTTCATTCTCTTAGTAAATTCAGTTTACCCCTCCACGCTCTTCAATTGAAAATTGATCACTCAAAATTTTTCTGCGTAAACTTAACCCACCTAAACTCCATTTTGAGACCCGCATTCAGGTAAACAGTTTATACAAATCTATTGTAGAGACGACTGTCATGAAAGGTTTCACTACAGGAAATTGTGTCGTAATACCAGGAATATCTATTATTCCATCATACCTGTCCTTCTAGTTTAAATGCATCCAGTTTCCTATCAATGATTGCGATGCTATTACCATCAACATAGTGCAAGCACTCACCCTATGTGTGGAAGGCGTTGATCTTAGTAGTAAGTGCTTTTCACATATACAATTATAATTATGTGGTGTGTCCGTTGAGACCTATAGCAGCAACCTGTAATTGCGTGCTCTTGATGACAAAACCACTAATATAATTTACAAACAGGCCTTGCCCTAAAATTTTTACTTTATGTTCTTCAATTAATGCAAATATTATGTGTGACTATTCTTTAAAGATAAATAATTAAACAAAATCGAGTTTTTTTATTCTGAATATATATCAGTAGTAGCTCTTTCATAAGGTATGCAGAACTGTAGAACCCATGAACAACTCTACATATCTATTTTTTATTTTAGTACAGTCAACTACTACAAAAACCATAAGAGTATATCTTCAACATATTTTAGATTTGGTAGTTTTTACAGACAATAATTTGAGCTGCTTTGAATTAAAGATTTTATAATAAGGTGAGGCTACTGGCTATGTGTCAGACACTGCAAAACACTATGAAACCCCTTGGCTAGTGTTGAAATGTTGAAGCAGATTAGGAGGAATAGGAGATATGCCCGGTAACATTCTTCTTTTATATAGTATAATAACATTTTGACCTTATTTGGTGCATACTTACAAGTTTGTGATAGATATTTTGATCTATATGTTGATTTTTTATATAATTTTATGGATAAAAACAAATTCATTTTGTTAATTTTATAAAACTAATTACATTATATCATTATTATTAATGTATTTCATTTACAACCATTTTAATACAGTCTACAAACACAAAACAAAATTAATATATTTATAAGTTGTATATAAAATAAACAAAACAAAGGATTCTTTTAACTCTGACGATACCAATCTCTTGAAAAGATTATTTTTTTAAAAAAATTCGCTAAATATCATTTTGATAATTAGTCTTGATAATCACTTAGTTTTATTAGTCAATGTTTATTTCTAAATTTTCAAGGAAAATATTATAATATATCCCTCCAAATTACCACTCTATTTTTTTTTACAATAAATTTCCTCCCTATATTTTATTTCCTTGCCTATGTATCAACCAAACAGCACCACCAACGTCAAAACTCACGAGACTTCACTGAAATACATATTTTATCAACTCCTATGTTTTGGTGATTGTAATCTAAAGCTTATAAGCTACGTTGTCTCTACTCTGTACGGAAAACTATAAAATTTCAGATTGAAATCGTTAATGTTATAATGGACAGATTTTTAAAAATTCATATTAACGAGAGCGGAGCTGCAGCCAGATGCTAATGTAAGATGAAGATAATGTATATTTAAAAGAATATACATTACTGGTAACACTACTGTTGAAAAACTTATTTAAAGAAACTATTGAAGTGTATTTTACCTATGTGATCGATGATAAAAAGAAGTGTAATACTAGTGTTGGAAATTGTATTTATTGAGAAAGAAATTATTGAAATGTATTCTACTTATGTTATCGATTATAAAACTAATTTAGACTTAAATATTGACTGCGCATCCTTAGAATACTATTCTAAGATGAAATATAAATACATATAGTGCTACATTACACAATAGACTATAGACTATAACTTATATCAAATATATTTATATGTAAAGTAAGCCATCACCACTAACCTCCTACTAATAAAAGCAGCCTGGGATCCAATGTCTTGGGGGTTATAAAAATATGCTATCAAAATATACCAACATTTATGTATTGTCACTAATTTTCCTCAACCCCTACCTTTCTAAATGTGGTACCTATGATTGTTACTATGTGTTATGGCCGAGGTTACGGGGGTGAGTGTATATATGATTGTGTGTTTTGTGATTGACGTTCGACTTGGATTTTATGGTTTTTGTTACTACTATTATGTCTATTAAAAATGTGATGTTGATATTGATATTGAAAATATAAAATAACTTTAGAGAATACTTGGAAGCTTGTGTAAGATCGAAGTATTGCAAGGAATATCCAATGGCCTGTCCAACCTCTAGGTGATTCTACAAGATCTACCGAACCCGATACCCTGTGCTCGAGCAGTAGCCCTCAAATAGAATCACTAATGTTCCGGCGTCCTAACCCACGTAGCCCCCAAAACGGGTATAGTGACACCCTAGACTTAATGCCGAATAATCATCCCCGATAGCTGGACACACCACTCTTTATTCTGTGTCCTGATTTTTATATTGCTGATAACAAATTAAAAATGAGAATTTTGATACTACCCACTAATTTCATTTTAGAAAAAGTCAAGAAAAAGTTGTAAATCAGTGGTGGACCCGGGGAGGTGGTCTATTGGGGTGATTGACATCCAATCATCAAAAATATTTAAATATATTGAAACATATCGCTTGCTATGGTAAAGAGTGGTTAACTTCTAAACACAGCTACCATCTCCTTGCCCCATGTTTTACATGACCTACGTTGCCGATAGATACTAAATAATTATCCTTTTTACTTATAGGAGATGTACCATATTTCAATTATATATGTCTATGTTGAGTAATTATAGAAGTGTTTCTCCAAGTTTTGATGATGGAGGACCATCAAATGGAAGTTGTGTGCACTAGAGCACCACCATTGCCCTGGGAGAAGGAAGGGAAGGGAAGGAGGGGTGGGGGAGAGTTAGTCGGAAATTTATGCAGAAAAAAATATTATTATTAAGCAATTCAATTTTGATACTACAAGACAAAAATTAATGTATTAAATGAAAAGTTTAAAATGAATATCATAAAATTCCAGTTAGCTTGTAAGTCCCTAATAATTTTTTTTAATCATTAGAAACGTAATTTCTGATAAATAATTGTTAAGATTTGTTCATTAAAAGTTGGTTCTGATTTCCTTTTCTACTAGACTTTGTTTACCGAGAAAATAAATACAGCATAGTATGTATATATCATTTTTAATCTTTTGCATTTAAAATTTTTTATTAAATGTGATCAACATTCGTAGATGGATTATTATTTCATCAATCGAGTAAAGAATTCTTAAGTATATATCATAATATTTGATTAAACAACAGATGCTTCGCACAGAAAATAATTAGCAATTTATTTTAAATATGTCCATGATTGACGTGTTAGAGAGAATTTTATTGTTTTGTTTTTTTTTTTTGCTCCTTGCACTAAGAAATTATCAAGTAAATTTGAGATAAATAAACAATATTTTGAAACTAATGATGTGGTAGAGGATCCTAAATTGAGAGGTGATGATATCGCAGAGCATGTAATCTTAACTCAACAGAATATTAAATAGAAATCTAAATGGCTGTGTAGGTATTGCACTGTAAAACTTCTGAAATGCGTGCTGCAGTGGGGAAATTAAGAATAAAACGCCCAATTCTGTTGATTGCCCTTGTAATAAGCATGCCCTTAATCTCTCGATATCAAACTCTTCCAATTTCAATGAATTATGATATGTGTTTGGAACTATGAAGTCCGTGTTATTGTTTTTCACTGCATCGGCTAATTGAATTCATGTAGTGAAGAATGTATTGAGACATCAAATTTCAGGGCTGTGCGAGACATGGTGGCTAGAAAGACACGATGGCATCTTTTAAATTTGGGGTAGCTATCTTGCTATTGGACAGATCCTTGAAAATGTCATGTATTGGTCTGACTATAAAACGTCCTTCGTGGTTAAAATACTTCTTGCCGCAATTTTCAATACAGAATTTATAATACCAGTTGTTTGCCTAGCTGATGTACTTTCAAATATCTTACCCTTGAGAAGTGCATTTCAAAAAGTAAATCTTGGTGTCAACACCGAACAAAATATTCTTAAAGACACACTGTCTGTGCTAGCTAAAAAAAATAGTGATTGTGATAGATATTTTGAAGATATTTTACAATCTGCTACAAAATATACTGAAGGCATGCAAACGGAACTAATCATTCAAAGAATTGTGAATAATCGGAGAACTGACCAAACCATCCTTAAATAGAAGTCAACTTCTTCTTCGTGCAGAAAATCTAAATTACAATGCTCGAAAATATTATTGAAGATTTAAGAAATCGGAAACTCTTAAAGTCCACTACCTGGCCTAGTTGATGCCTGAATATACTGAAAAATATAATCAAAGTGAAAACTTAATATCTGAAAAAGAATGTTTTCAAATATATAGATTTATTCTTGGAAAGGATCACGAATCATTGGAGAGAATGCTCTTGCAGAATTGCGATCCTGGAGATCGAAGTGGTCACGAGAAAAATGCATTAGGTCTGTCATTCCAAACAATGTACAAGATGATATCGTAGCTTGCAACAAGGACATGCACCCTGGAATTTACTTAATGTTGAAAATACTAGCATATTTTCCAGTGAGTGATGCCACCACACTTCTCAGCTCTGCGTGGAATTAAAAACAAATGGCTGCGTACGACCGTGATTGAAGAACGGCTGTCAGCCCTTGCCTTATTACATCTACAACGTGATGTTCCAGTAGAAGTAATCAAGGTTTTAAACCGTTTTGGCAATAGTGGTAATCACAAATTTTAATTTTTTGTTTGAATCTGAATTTTTGTGATAGTTAAATTACTAGTTTTAGTAGGGCAAAAAAATTAAAATTAATGATTAAATACATAATATTTCTATTAATATACAAGATAGGCCTATCTACGTAACGTATTTTATTAACATTCATTAACATTTGTTTTGTGTTTCATATTAAAAATACAAATTTGGTATTAAAAATTGTTTTTTTTCTTAATACACATTTATTATTATCATTATAAATTTAAATTATTTTTTTATAAACTAATAATGTTGTTATTAATTTTTTGAATTGGTTAAACTATTTTATGTCTGCTTAAAGATGCCTTTTGAAAAAGAATAGCCAACCTTTCTCTCCCCCCTCCCCTCCCCTCGTAACAAGCCCTGGAGTATCCAACCTTGTTTTGAATAATGTTTATCATTTGTGTTTAAATAATTCTCTTGTTTATTTATTTGTCAGTTTTTCTTATCATTAGTATTATTTTAATCTAATAGAATTTTTTTAAATACACTTAAACGCCTATATTCTATATTGCCATGTCAAGGTCGCAATAAGGACTTATTTAATACAGATATGTATTCAGATTGTAAGACAGATGAAAGTTATTTTAAAGAAACTAAGTAGTAAGCCTAGCCAATGATTTATCCTTAACTATACTCAAACAAGTAAATTTTCAATTGATACAGGGAAGTGTTCTTTAGTTTAATCAATTTATTAAATAGCATGCCATTCATTTAATGCCGGGTATTGGAAAAAAAAATTCAATGACTACTACCCACGGTATGTATAAAAAATATGCTAAAACTAAGAGTTTAATTTATTTTAAAAATCAAGGCCTCTTACCTAATTGGTTAAGTGATATCTGTGTATCATTATCCCTTGGAAGTATGAAAGTGATGTACACAGTTTTTGTTAAATGTGTAGTAACTATAATTTAAATTTAAGTCAAGACTATAATATAATTAATCAAGAATGGATATTATCGCCCTAATTTGGGTGGGAATAGGTGACCAGGATATATCTTTGGCTCACATTTTCTGTAGCAAATGTGCAGAAACTCTTGGAAGTCTATGGTTGTTTCTGTACCAATGGCCTTGCGAGAACAAACATATCATTTCAACAGACTGTTAATTCTGTTTGACAAAGTTCTGGAATGTCCTCGAAATTTACTCATCTTCTTATCTTATACATAATTTAATAAGCCCGTTTCCGAACGGGTAGTAAGACTCGGTGCTAATAATAATAATAATAATAATAAGCCCGTTTCCAATTTTAGTATTACTATAAAATGACTCAAGAATTTTGACAAACGAACACTCATTATAATGGTTAGGAATCCAGGAATACGGAAAAAATATTAGTTTTCAACGAAACCCAAATTTTCACCGATAATTTTAAGTTTTTCAGTAGTTGTTTAATCACCATAGAAACCATTATTTTCTACATGGCTGTAAATTTTTAAATCAAGTATATCTCTTTGGCTAAAAAATTATAGCTCAATCTATATTTGTAGGTCCAAGCACATCACAATTTTCTCTTTGGATGAATATTTCTCTTTGTATCCTGGCCATAACACATCTGCATGGAGATGCCTAAACTGAGGAAACATTTATTTTTTATTGGAATGCAGTAGTCGTTAATTTCCATTTAAATCAATAATATTAAGAATAATTCAATAATTAAAAGGTTAAATTATTAAGTTCGTGAAAATACTGTCTACGTATTGTATGCGCATGATAAAATTATGCTTAAAATATTTTGGTATGTATAATAAGCTCAAAAATGATAAATGATCTTGAATAATGATTAAAAATAGACATTTGATCTATCTCACTATGAGTTTTGATGTTAATTTCTTTCAAATAATTGGTTTTGATGTTATTTTAACAAATAGTAACACAAGACAAATACATAAGTTAAACTATGTTTTCATTTTACTGCTTAATTTTGAGAATATTATATTTAAAAGTAATGTTTTGTGTACCCCACCAATCTTTTCACATTCTTACAAATACAGTAAGTTCCGTCATGTTTTCTTTCATGTTGACATTTAAGAGTGAATGATATTTCAAAGTACTATAATGTTTTGTGTTTCACATCTATATATTCACATTCTCTCTTACTCTCTATCTGACACTCTCTTTTACAATACATTTTCTTTCATACTCTCTTAAGACACTTACAACACACACAACACACATACACACTATAACACAATCTCTCACATATAATATTCTCTCTTTTTCTCTATCTCACATTTTACCCCTCTCTCTCACACACTCTATAGCCTCACATACCCTCTGTATAACACAATTTCTATCACATTATATTTATTATACTTTCTTAAAAGCTCTCTCTCAAACGATCTTTCTTTCTCAAATGCTCTCTGTCTTGAACATTATATTACTTGAACTCTCATAAATATTCTCTTTCTCTCAAACTCCCTCTATCTCAAACTTTCTATAAATCATTATCACTCTCTCTTTCTTACTCTCTCACACAATCTATATCTCAAACTCACTATCTCTCTCAAACTCACTCTTTCAATTTCTTTCTCTTACTCTCTCAAACTATCTCTCAATCTAATTTTTTCTTTATAAACTAATCTCTTCCTCTCTAACTTTATATCCCAAACTCTATCTCACACACCCTCATATTTCTCTCTTTTTATAAACCATTTCTCTACCAAAATTTTACATTCTTTCTTTCCCATACAAACTCCCACACTCTCACACACTTCACCACGCATTCGCCCGCACATATACTCTCACTTTCTTTCACACGCTCTGTCTCTCCTTAGACACACACAAACACACTTTCTCGCTCTCTCTTTCTTTCTTTCTTTTCCAATATTTCTCTAACACATACACATACTTTCACTATAGCTCGCTCATAATCACTCTATTTCTCTCGATTGCTAACTCTCAGACTCTCACACTCACTTTCTCCCAATCACACTCTCCCACACAATTACACAATCACACTCAAACACTTAACTCTCTTTTTAATTATCATATTTTATCACTCTCTCTATCATATATCTTATATAATATAATTTAATAAGCCCATTTATGGTAATTGAAATTAGGAGAAACCAGATTAACTAATGTAAAAAAGTTTATACTAATTTTAAAGGCTAGGGGTTTTGGAAATCGGCAAATATATTAGTCTAAAATTGAATCCCAATTTTCTAGAAATTTTCACATCTTTTCCTTCTGTGTTTTCAATGGTTCATTTGTACAAACATTATTTGTTTACATTACCATGGAAGCTAAGATTTTTTTATGGTTGCTTATCGGTAAATAAAATATTTTTCTTTGGTTAAAAATAATAAAAATTCAAATCAGATTTGAGTGGTTTATTCAACAACTAGATAGGGAGCTGGGAAAGGTGTTGTTTTAAACTCATCATTTTGATGTGAAGGAGGAAAATATACGTTTTGATTATAATTAAACATCTAAAACTAAATGTCAAAGTTGACAACCTTTGACGAGTAAACTTATAACTAGAAAGTCAGGCGAGGGATAATTATATAGATCTTTTACTAATAAAATGTTTAGAATACATTTTAGTGCAATAATTTGCAGTCATCGCTGAAATGATCCAATAGTCTTATATATAATTTGACAAGCCATTTTACAGCTGTAAAAACTACGAGGAAATGGCTGAACACATTTTGATAAACTACCACTCATTTTAATGGTTAGGAGCCAGGGATTTTGGGAAAAATAATTGTTTTGCACGAAAACACGAGTTTAACAGATAATTTTCAGTGTTTCATTCTTTCTTTAGTCAGCATGGAAACCTTTATTCTTTGCATGGCTGTAAATATCTAAATAGAATATATCTCATTGGCTAAAAAATAATAACTCAATCTTAATTTTTTTGTTCTAAATACATCACAATAATTTTCTCTAAATGAGGAAACATTTATTTGTTATTTGAATTGTGTTATCGTTAATTCCCAATTAAATCAATAATAATGAGCATAGTTCAAAAATTAAAGGGTTAAGCTGTCAAGTTCGTGAAAATATTGTCTACATTTTGTTTCGCGCATGATAATATTATGAATAATTATGTTTGTTATGTATTATTAGCTCAATGATCTTAAATTATCTTAAATAATATTTAAAAATAGCCATTTTATTACTTAAGAATGATTTTTTTTATTCATTTTTTTCAAATAATGGATTTTATTGATCATTTTAGCAAATAGTAACACAATATAAATATGTAAGCTAAGCTATGTTTTCATTTCATCTCTTAATTATGAGATATAATATATTAAATGTAACGTTTTATACCCCACTTATCTTGACACATGTTCACAAATACAGTACGTTCAGTTATTTTTCCATGTTGAAACTTAATTTTAGGGTTCCATGTTGATAGCTAGTTTTGAGGGAATGATATTTAAAAATACCGTAATATTTTGTGGATCACATCTATATTTTAATATTCTCTCTCTCTATTTGACACTCTCTCGTGCGCTCTCCCACACTCTCTCTCTCACGTTTCCCCCTCACACACACACACACACACACACACTCTCTATCTCATATAATCTTTTTTCATTCTCTCACATATATCCCTCTCTCTAACACACTATCTACCCTCACATACACTCTATCACAGAATTCCTTTCACATTATCTTTATTATACTCTTTCTCTTAAGCGCTCTCTCAAACGCTCTCTCTCTCTCGAACGTTATTTTTACTAAACGTTCCATCTATAGAACGATCTATCACAAACGCTCGCTCTCTCTTTCAAACGCATTCTCTCTCTAATTACCTCTTTCTCAAACTCTCTCTGTAGCGTAACTAACATTGAATGAGAAACTAAAAAACCTTTGGAGGACCAGTGATACAAGCACATACAAATGGAATGTATTGTGGAATGGGAATGGGTAGAGGCTACTCAACTTCACTTTATGTTGTCTGATTGGTATTGTCTTGTACCAGTCCTCTTCATTAACACACACACACACACAAATAACCGAGACTGGACCGCTTCCGGGTGAAAGTTCACAGAAATTACCAAACTTCTGGCTTTATCGAGTCTCAGCGCACGACTCACTAAATTCGGCAGTTCTAAAAAAACGCACCAGTGACATTTGGCGAGAAAACAATAGGCCTAGAGTGGTCCAGGTAGGTTCTTGTTGCCTCCAAGAGTGAGGTAAGGTTAAAAAAATGTTATGGAAGTATAAGGAAAGAACAGCAAGCAGTTTAACCTCCACACTAGGGAAAATATACAAACATACAACATTATGTTTTTCAATTTCTTATATAACGCAAAATACAGAAGAACAAAGACAAAATAATAAAATCATTACAAAAACACTTCAATTTCGATGCATAGAGAACCTAGCTAAAAGGAGCATAATCCAAAGATATAGCATAGAGCTGTGGTTCCCAACCGAGGGCACGTTAGGTGGTACGTGAAAAGAAAACGGTAATGGCGGTCACCAGCTAAAAATAAGAATTTTAAAAAAAATTAAAAAGAATTTTAAAAACTAGGTAGAGGTTTTTACTAATATTGTCAGTTGTAATATTGGCCTCCATATAAAAAAATGTTCTATGAAAGAGGGGTTAAGTCCGCTGGAAGGATCGGCCTTTCCTCCTCCCGCCCACGCCACTGAGAAGGGTTAAGGGGTTGCGTCCGCTGGAAGAATCGGTCTTCCCTCCTTCTGACCGCGACCAACCCCACGCCTACATCCCAACGCTCAGGATTGGCGCTTTCCTTCCTCGCGGCTCACCCTTCCTCAGTCTTTTAGATTTGATAGTTGAAGCGTGCCGGGCTGTGCATAAAAACAAAGAATACATTAGTATTATGTTTAATTTTTGTTGTGGGTGTTTCTATTGAGTCGTATGCGTGCTAGTGCTAAAATCATACGTCATTTTTTTTTACCAACTACCTACTAATCACGTGATTTAAGCTATGGATCAGTTTATAAAAACTGGATCTGTGTGGAAGTGGAAGTTGACTTAAACACCAAATGAAGTACCGTGCACATCATTCGACACTGTTTGGACCAACAATTAGACACCACAACAGGTACAAGAACTAGTGCCAGAGCATGTGAGTAAACAAACTGCAGTTTCTTCTTATTCTTCTTCAGAGGGAATAATAACCAAGAAAATAATGTACTTGGACAGCTAAATTAACTACGGGTTTTCATGTATAGGAGAAGAAGACTGCCCTAAGCCGCTCTGTGTTGTATGTGGGGAAGTATTAAGCAACGGTTCAATGAAGCCTTCTTTGCTCACACGCCATTTACATACCAAACATCACCGAGCACAAAGATAAAGATGCCACGTTTTTTCGATGGTTGAAACTTCAGAGATCTGTAAGGGTTAAAACATATTTTGAATCCACCAAAAGTGATTCATTCAAAGCTACAGAGGCCTCCTACTACATTAGCTATCGTATTGCGAGACGAGGTAAAAACCACCCCACTGGTGAAAATTTAATTCCACCGTGCCTCAAAGATGTTGTCAGATGCATGCTTGGAGAGGAAAGTGCTCACAAAATGAGTTTAATACCTCTCACAAATAACACGGTCTCTCGAAGAATACGGGACATGTCAGAAGATGTTGAGAGCACAGTCATAAGTCACGTCAGAGATTGTGATTTTTTTTTTTTTTAAAGTCGACGAAAGTACCGACGTTGCGCAATATTCTGTGCTACTATAATTGTTAAGTACTTGAAAGACTTATAATTCGAAGAGAATCTCCTTATTTGTCACCCACTGAAGGGCCGTACGACTGGTAAAGACGTATTTGAAGCAATTGATCACTATTTTGTTGAAAAATGAATTCAATGGTCAAAATGCGTTGGACTCACCACAGATAGAAGAAAAGCCATGGAAGTTTGCTACTCAGGTCTTCGTGCACGCGTGGCAGAAGTCGCCCCAAAAATGAAATGGACGCACAGCTGTATCCACATACAGAGCCTCGCGTCGAAACCTTTGCCTCCAGATTTGAAAAACGTTCTTGATGAAGCGGTCAAAGTTGTCAACTTTATCAAGAGCAAATCCTACTAACTCCAGGTTAATTAAATTACTGTGTGAAGACATGGACATCATTCACAACACTTTGCTTTTGCACAACGAAGTTAGGTGGTTGTCCCGAGGTAAAGTACTGACGCAGCTGTTTGAACTTAGACACGAGGTAGCCCTTTTTTGGAAGAGCATCCTTTTAAAAATCTTAGATCCAGGATTCATTATTTTGAATGGTTACAACGCCTAGCATACCTGAGTGACATTTTCCACCAGATTAATAAACTCAATCTTTCACTTCGAAAAATTGTAACATTTTTCAAGTTGTCGACAAAATTGAATCCATGAAAAAAAAAATTGTTTTAGGAAAATTGCATTAAAAAAGGACAGCCTGAAGTGTTCAAAACACTTCACGATTTCTTGTCACAAGCCGAGCTAAATTTAACAGTCGGTGATAAGATAATTGAGCACCATGGAAGGATTAAAATCCTCGTTTGAAAAATAGTTTTCAAAGATGTAAATGGGAGATTGGTGGATATCTAATCCTTTTAAAAAAGAGTATTTTGAACCAGCTTCATTATCAATTCCTGAAAGGGAGAAGTTGCTAGAGCTAGCATCAGGTACTACTCTGAAGAACCTCTTCAATGGTGGAATGGTGAACCTAGTCAGCTTTTAGACTCGTCGTGGTGACGAATACAGTGAACTTTCTAGAAAAGCCATAATGTTTTTTTGCCGTTTGCTAGCACGGAGATTGTTGAACGGGCGTCTTATTCGTATACTTATATAAAAAATAAATATAGACGCAAATTAGACGCAGTTCCAGATTTGAGATTGTATTTATCTTCTTTTGAGCCTAATTTTTCAAAACTATGTAACTCAATACAGTCCCAAAATCACATTCATTTTTCATTTTTCCTATCTTTGTGTTAATTTGTTTGCTTACTTCAAAAATAAAAAAACTATATAATGAAAAAATAGACCATTTATTTTAATTCAACAATATACCTATTTGGAGAAATTTTCGGAATATGTAATGGGCGAAAAAAATTGACGGTGGGGGTGAGGGGAGGGGATGGCTTGAGGATTTGGGGTAGGGGTACGCGGAAAGGAACCAAGCCAGCTGGGGGTACGCAGTTTGAAAAAGGTTGAGAACCACTATGCCATATAGGACTGAAACATGAAGTAGAGAATTGATAGTACTGGTCAAACAATATAACAATAAACCAACATAGGCCCACCAAAAACTAAAGTAAGTTTTTAAGGACAACAAACAAACAACAAAAGATATGTCCAGAATAATATTTACAGAAGAATGTATCCCTCCTATTGATTAGGAAGTGTACATAATTTGACGACCAGTCGTTTGAGGGTCCCGTGCTTGTGCGGACACTTACGACTCTCGTGATCCCATCCCTTCCAGGGTACACCTCTTCTACTCTTCCAAGCAGCCTCCCTGAGGGGGGGGGGGG
>CABFOV010002169.1:62765-86179 GCA_902141375.1 Timema poppense
GGGGGGGGGGGGAATATTTTCTTTCTTTATCAAAACTAACTGTACCTCTTGTAAGTTGTCCTTGTTTGAAGTCCATTGTCACTGTTGGAGAGTATGGATATATTACATTGAACATCTTTGCTAAAAGTTCTGGTAGGCTTGTTGCATCAACTGCCAGCGATTCAACCTGTTGGTAGGTAGCTCCGTTACGATCTCCTCAAGTATTCCTATGAGAGCATGACCCACTATGAAATATCCTGGTGTCAATGGATCAAGGTCATTCGGATTAGCAGGGAGAGCACAGAGAGGCCTAGAATTTAACATTAATTCAATTTGAATGAAGGGTGTGGAGATCCTTTAAAAGGTAAGAGTCTGATCACCTATAACTCATTTTAGGTGAGTTTTTGTCAACTTGATACTAGCCTCCCATAGTCCACCAGAATGTGGAGCTGAAGGTGGACTGATATGCCAAGTTATCTCTTGGAGATTAAGTTTATCTGTTACCACTTTGGTTTCGGTATGGGATTATAGAAGCCTTTGTAGTTCTGTAAAATGGCGTTTGGCACCTACAAAGCTTGTGCCACAGTCACTATAAAGGTCTGAACACATATCCCGACGAGAAATAAACCGTAGAATGGTATAAAGAAAGCCACTTTTATCTAGGTCTGATACCACTTCAAGGTGCACTGCCTTGTTGGTCAAGCACACAAACAAACATAGATAAGCCTTGAGCACATTATAATTCCTCAACTCGGATGATTTTATCTGTAAGGGTCCACCATAATCCACTCCAAATCGGAAAAATTGTCTTGATTGCTGCACGCGCATCACTGAGAGGTCTCTCAGTAATGGTCGGAGAGCAGGTGCCTTAAATTGAAAACCTCTCATACACTTGAAGATCCAGGTCAATACAACAGTGCGTGCTGAAAGAAACCAGTACTGGCCATGAATGAGTAATTGGGTTGTTCGAAGTTCGGATTGAAAATGAGAAATATGGTAGTGATCAACAATGATATCGGTTATGTGACTATTTTTCGGCAACAGAAGATAATGTTTTGTGTCATACCCCAGGAAAGAGTGTCCCAAGTGACCTCCTACCCTCATTAAGCCATCCTGGTCGAGAAACGGGTATAGGCCCCTCACTTGGGTGAAAATTCCCGGTACTTCTTTATTTCTTCACGGTCTAACTAAAACGCCTGTTGTTGAACTTGTTTGATACATAACATGTGGTCCGTCTTGAGCTCCTTGGACAACAATGGGCCTTTACAACTATCTTGATTCTTTACTTTGGAGCTCTGAATAAACCATGCTAAAAATTCAATGTCTCATTACAGTTTTACCCATGATGAGAAGTGTTTGAGCAGATTAACCCACTATGTATTCATTTATGCTACTAGACTGGTGACCTTTACAATCTTTAACTCAGGTAATTCTACCTGCCAAGTCACACCAGGGAGCTTTGAGCAAACTACTAATGGGTTGTTTCAGCCACTCTAGTCCTGTAAACCAGATGTGGAAATTTGTGAACTCTTCAGGATGTAAGCCTCTGATGCACAATGATCCGTATTTGAATTAGTTGGGACATCTATCCAATGTTTTGCTGGTATTGCTGCTTGAATTTGGGCTAATCTGTTGACAAAGAATGTTTTCAAAAGATGGGGTGACGTTTGAATACATGCCAAAAATCGATGGTAGAATATGACCAAATATACACAATTGACACCTGTAATCGTTGTTCAGGGTTCTGCAGCACCCACTCCATAAGTGTAGCTAGGAGAAGAGCCCCACAAAGCTCAAGCCTAGAAGAGATGAACCCTTAACAGGAGCTACTCTTGACTTAGCGATAAGATTGTTGACTTGAATTTTTACATTACACGTGGTAGTTAGAAGATAGACGACTGCTACATATCCTTTGATAGATGCATCACAAAAACGACGAAGTTGACAATAAATAGCATCACTAGTTGATATGAATCTGTTGATCTTGACATGTGTAAGAAACCTTTGCCACCCTTGTCCGAGCTCTGGTGGAAGTGGTTCATTCCAATCATGTCTTAGGGTCCAAAAAGTCTGCATGAATGCCTTAGCCCAGAACAACACTGAAAATAGCCAACCCACAGGATCAAATATCCTAGCAATATTTGAGAGAGCTGTCCTCTTCGTTACTGTAACCTCAGAGGGATGTACATGATAAGAGAATGAATCTCATGTGGGGTCCCATTCCAGCCCTAATATCATAATTACTTGTCATCCATCTTCTTCAAACATGAGAAGAACTCCGCGGTTTTCATTTGATATCCCCTTTAATACTTCAGGATGGTTGCTAGACCATTTCCTAAGTTGGAAGCCTCCTAGGATTAGCAATTCAATCAATTCGGTTTGTAATCTGAGAGCAGATTACACTGAATCCGCACATGTGACTATGTCCTCAACATAAATATTCCTAACAAGGCCCTGGCCATCACGAGGGTACCGAAGATTTTCATCAGAAGCGAGTTGACGCAGGAATCGCTTTGCTAAGTAAAGAGCTGAAAATACACCATAAGTCACAGTATTCAATTGATATTCTTGAATCTTTTGATCAGGGGATTCGCGCCACCTGGTAACGTCAGTCACCTGGAGTGACAAGTATTTGTCGATACATCTTGATTATATCAATGGTGAGCCCATTGGGATGAAATCGAAAATTCACAAATATTTACACAATTTCCTTTTGCAGTTTGTGATCATTCAATAATGTATCATTCAGTGACTGACTCGATGATGTTACTGCAGAAGCGTCAAATACCACTTTCATTTTGGTGGTTGAACTAGATTCCTTAGATATGCAATGATGGGGGATATAATATTTAATGTTCTGGATCATTGATGATTCAATGCACTGTATTTGACCGAGTTTTTCATATTCCTTTGTAAAGGTCACTTACTGTTACTTCAATAACGTAACGAGCTAAGTGACGTTCCAGCTGAGTGAGTATCTTGACTGCCTGTTGACGTGACTCTCCCAACTCTGGTTGTGCATCCTTGAAAGGTAGCCGAACAATGTATCTACCCTAATTGTCACGAGTGTGTGTTGTCCCTTAGCGTGCCTTACATATAGCTTCATTAGGGTCAATGTTTTTAGTCACGTAATTCTTCCACCTCCCAGAAGCGTCGTAAATCACTTTCAAGCGATGGTTCAGTAAAAGAAAAAAAAAATGAAACTCTAAAAGCTATAAGTGGTTGAGGTCCTATTCGACCAATTATGATCCAGCCAAAGATGCTTTGCAATCCTGAGGGACAATTAGATGAAGTTGTGCACCATCCACCATCAAAGATCTAGGGGTATACATCTGCACCTAAGAGAATGTCAATCGGCTCTGGTACATTAAAATGAGGATCAGCCAGCTGAAGATGAGCAAACTCATGAAACATATCTTTAGAAAGCATGCTTGATGGCATTCCCGATGTGATTTTACTTAGAATGAAGGTCTTGGTGATGAACTGAGGACAATAAACACCACATAGTTTCACCTCACATATCACAACCCCCTTGTTGGATTGCATAATTGACTGAGATATGCCTCTAATCGGAATTCTCAAATTGTGACGTGGAAGGCACATCCGATTAGCACAGTCTTCAGTAATAAATGATGTTTGTGACGCACAATCTATCAACACTCTAACCTTCTGAACAGCACCATGTCCATTCCTAACCTGCCCTACAGCGGTCTCCAACAATACTATAGTAAGACTCACAAAACTGGTGTTGAGTTGATGTGTTCACCCCGTGTATTTTTCAGATGGAACAAGAGTGTTCAATTCTGATGAAACCAGCACTTTAACTGTTCAAAGGCCTCAAAAGGTCATTGCTGAAAAGGGTCTTAAACAAGTAAATGTTGCAACAAGTGGAAAAAAGGGGGTTCAGGTTACATGCTGCTTATATGCTGCTTTATAAATGCAGCAGTTAATGCTTTTCCTCCATAATTATATTTCCCAGATAGCATTTCAAGAAGAACATGATCATAGGTGCACTAGCTGGTTCCTTGGGCCTAGCAACTGTAAGTGGGTGGATGACCTTTGATGTATTTATAGAAATTATGAAGAATTTTACATTCTCTTAATTCTAAAAACAGTCCTAGTTTCTAATTTATGATAATAACGAGAGTCATTTCTCAATTGAAGTTCTAGATTTAGCAAAAGAGAATGATGCTACAGTTTTGATTATACCACCCCATTCATCCGGAAAATTACAACCCCTTGATGTTGGGGTTATTGGACCTTTCACCACAGCCTACATTGCTGCTGTGTACTCTTGGATGATTAGACAACCTTGCCAAAATTTAACTATTTATGAAGTGGCAGCCTGTGTTGGAGAAGCTCATTTAAAGACGATGATAGAAAAAAATATAACAGTTAGATTAAATAGATCAGAAATATATCCATTTGACGACCAAATGTTCACAGATGCTGATTTCATGTCGAGTCCAGTTACTTATAGACAACCTCCTGACACTACAATTCAAAATTCTAAAATAATATTCAGGAAAATAACTATCTCACTGTGAACTTAACGACTGGTCCCGTTTCAACAACATCCTCCGTAATTCTTCAACCAAATGTAAACTCAACCATCACTTAACCCGTTCCAATAACATCCTCAGTTAGCCTTCACTTCAATATGAACTCACCACATACTGAACACAGTATAACATCATACTTTATTACACCTCATTAAACCACATCACCACCCAGTTTTGCTGTTTCTCCAGAATAAGTAAGAGGATATACAAAATACATTCCTAGTAGTAATAAAAAAAACAGTAATGAAAGGAAAAAATATAATAGCTAAGAATACATCAATAAAGGAAGAAATCAGAAAAGACAAAGAAAATAAGTAATATATTAAAGAAAAAACAGGAGAAATTAAATCAGAGTTAGTTTAGAGAAAATAACATTGAACCTGAGTACGATGACTCAGCTGATGGCCTAGAATATTTTGAGGATCCTCAAAGATTTGAAGAATTATCAAAAGACCCAGTAGAATTTCAATAACTAAATATTATATAGGAAAGGTAATTCAAAATGAATAAAAACGAAAATGGTGACTTAGGTGCAAGCAAGAAATCAGAAAAGACAAAGAAAATAAGTAACATATTAAAGAAAAAACAGAAGAAATTAAATCAGAATTTGTTTAGTGAAAATGACATTGAACCTGAGTACGATGACTCATCTGATGGCCTAGAATATTTTGAGGATCCTCAAGGATTTGAAGAATTATCAAAAGACCCAGTAGAATTTAAATAACTAAATATTACATAGGAAAGGTAATTCAAAATGAATAAAAACGAAAATGGTGACTTAGGTGCATGATCCTTTCATAAAAGTGTGAAGATAGATAATCAGTTTTGTTTACCGACTGTACCAGATTTAGCATCACTGCAGTTAAAAGATATTAACAATATTTTACCACCGCCAAAAGTTTTGGGTTCAACATAAACGTCAGCATTTATATTATTCATTTGGAATAAATTTTTCTGAAATTAATATTCTGTGATCATTTTATGTTAAATTTAAAATTAATTACACTTTGAACATTTCTTAAAATACCTAATGTTTTGAATTTTAAAGATTATTCTTTAGTCTCATATTAATTAATATTTGTAATAGTTTACCTTAGAATTATAGATTTAATTGGTAGTCACACTCATAAAAACATAATTTTACCTTGAAATTTTAAATTTCAATTAGTCTTATAAATTTATATATTAAAAATGTGCCTTTATTTAGTAAAAATCTTTTATTTCTTAAAACATGGAAGCCTATTTACTTTGCATGAAACAGTTTTCTAATTTAATCATTATATCACTGTTACTCACTGTTAGTCTCAGTGTACCCCAATTGTTACCCACCTTCCCTTACTTTAAAAAATAAAATTATTGATTTATATGATTGACACATATATACTTTTGGAGGATTACATGGCAGAGCCATTGACTATTCCCTCCCTGAATTATTTGGTTGGTTAGTTGTAATAAGAGATATAACTTTTTTAAATGCCTTTAGGGAGTAACTTAGTCACACTCCTCTTTAATTATAAGGTCCTCTCCTCCAAGTTTACCGATTTGTTAGTTTTCTACTTTAACCATTATTCATATTATTAACATACACATTATTTTAGATAAAGTATATAAATAAATATAAAAGTTTCCTAATACATAAACTTACATGGGAGGCTTTCCCTTAATCCATAACAAACCGTCCAGTAGTACTGCTGGTATTACGTGGAGGAAGATGGCCAATAAACGGTACAAGAATATGCTTTGAAAGGTCATCACCCAAGGGTACCAAATAGATTGTAATGAGGGTCTTTCAAGAATCCTCTCAGATATTATATTTTCACATTCATGAAAATTGTAAATATTACCTCCTACGGAGTTGTAGATAGGAATTTCATCGTGATTCCTGTAAAAAAAAAAATACACATAAAAGTATGTATATCATTTCACTTCAAATATTGCAACAACATAACGTAATGGAGGAACAAATTAAAATGCAAATATGGCTAAAAATATTATGTAGTTTATGAGATGGAAATATTAATATTTTACTTTGAAATGAGTAAATAAATATATAAATATATTCAGAATTCATTTTTA
Source organism: Timema poppense (assembly GCA_902141375.1). NCBI lineage: Eukaryota > Metazoa > Arthropoda > Insecta > Phasmatodea > Timematidae > Timema > Timema poppense. The sequence goes on from CABFOV010002169.1 coordinate 69,383, forward strand.
ATACAATTGGCAGACATTAAATTATTAACTATAATGCTAGTGGCATTTTAACAACGTTTGTCTCTTATAGAATAGAATAAACAGTGAAGTGGTAACAGATTCTTCGGACGTTACAAAATAGTGTTTTGTTTACTTACACGTAGACCATCTACGTATTTCTGAGATTAAACTGAAAAATTTCGCGAAGCTTGTGCCGATATCAATCTAAACACTTAAAGACAATTTTACCAATTTCCCAACCCCATTTAAATATCAATCAATATACAACACAGTCGACATAATAAGCCACCTGCACACCGAGTCCATACACCGTTAAGGACAAAGCAAAGCCATGCGAGGATCAGCCTTTGAGCACCTACTGTGAACTAATATATTACATGTTTGAAGTAAATTTCAGGCCGTGTTTCAACGTCACCCTCTCTAACTTTAATGTAGTATTTCTCAAAAGTTATTGGGTGAACGGATTTTTGGAAAGAGTGATTTTGACTGATAACTAACCACCTGATTATATTGTGTCAATGACTGTATTCGCAAATTAATACTCACTCTATATATTATGGTTTTGTTTTGTTCCCTCAGCGGGATGTGACGTGGAAACTCTGTATAGAGCTGTAACTTCAATATTAGCCAGGCGCATAAACTTGGCCCCACCCATGAAATCACTAACGACCGAACCTAGTGCAATCGTTTGTGCTACGTTAGTGCTGCTCAATAAACACAAAAAGTTCGTTAGTGCTACATTTTTGTGGAAGCTATAAGCCAAAATCATTGGGCGAGGCCAAGTTGACGCCAACCTGGCCCTACTCCATCCTAGAGCGGTTGTACACGTACCGATATTGTCAGCGCAGATATTGTTGTCGGCACCAACACCATCCAGGGTGCTTGTACATACACTGACAAAATAGTTGTCGGTGAATGAGAGCCTTGAAGTTAAGTGAGAAGTGCCGAGCTAAATATGGCTCCAGTGAGAAATAAGGGGCTCCTTTTAATGTGCTTTTTCATCTCCGGAGGAGAATGTATCATAACCGGAGAGAAAGAGAATTTTAGGAACACCCAATAGTAGCAACAAGGAATCTTGAACTCCTCCCCTGTTTTGTCCCACAAACACTCTGTTCTCTAACGATTCTACCNAATGTTTAATCTCTTGTAGGTGGCTGCTGAATTTGAATTGAGCTTCTGATCCCAGCCTAGTGTTCCATTTTTACTAATTGGTTTCTCAATCTCTTCAGGTGACAGCTGCAACCATCCTTGTATAATTATTTTTTATATAAGGTAAAATTGGAGAAACTAATCTATAGGAACCCACACATTGATTTGTTGTTGAACATGTTGGGTCATTAATTATGCTTATTAGTTGGTTTCATGGAAGAAGAAAAAAATCTTTATCTTGTGATAAGAGAGACAGGAGACAGTTTTATTTTCTGCCAAGAATACGATTTATTAGAGATGGTACGCTACGTTTGGGAGTTTGGACGGGGTAGAACTTTATTTTATTGGAATTAAGAGTATTGTGGTGAAGGATTTTCTTTTGTTAGAATTGTATATATTTGGGCTAGGGATCAAAGGCAATAGCTATAGCCTAATCTGGTCGTGAATTATTATTTACGCGTCTACCCAAAAGCTCAGGTGGCGGTAATGGAAAAGGAGACTCCGATTAGTGAACATTTATATTAATACTTATCTGAGTAACAGGCTAAGATACTTCTGAGAAAACAAGATTGCCTGGCTAACTTATACAGTCCAAATAGAGCATTAAAACCATATTGAGAAAAGACTGACTAATATTCTAAACACAGATAGTGCTATTCTTCTTTTTTTTTACTATAGGTAGTAGCTACAAATATAGTCTTTAAATAATTTGTAAGGCATTTAAAAGTTTAACTCATGTTATCTATTTAACACCACATCTTACTAAATTTTCGGGTTGTACGTCTATGTACTAAATACGATTATGGGTTAAGGATAATTATCCTTAAATCTAGAGGAAGTTTACCTGATTTTACATTTAAAAAGAGTGGGAAATCTTTATGGAAAAACCATCCTCATTATAGCTGACTGGTATCGAACCACAATCTCCTCATCAGCACTTTGGTCTATTCTGAGAGTGATGCCTTAATACACGTCCAAGATCCGTCAATTACCTGTGACTGCGGCTTCAGCCGCAACAGACCGTAACACTAGTTGCATGTGACAGTCGCATGGGGTGTTTTCCAAGATGTGAATTCAGTTGCAGTCGCCAGTTGATTTTGGGATGAATTAAAGTACAATGCGTTCACGACCTTAGTTTACTTTTATGACAGCTCAAAATGTGACTAAAAATAATTCCTGATCCAACCCTACCCCAACAGCTGCCATCTATCACTTAGGATAACTGTAATGAAAACGTATGGTAATATAAAGCTTGTATATCGTTTTATTCCACTTAAAAAAATTACTATTTACAGCCCTTTCACAAAAGCTCTAAAAAAAATAGTTTCAAAATGGCGACCAACGAGTTTAAGCCATGTGGTTAAACGTGACAGAAACAAGTTCCTTACAATGATGCACTCACGCAGCGGAAAAAATATTTCATTTAGTTAAATATTTCGAAATACGATAAGAAATTAATAAAATAATTTATCATATATACAAAAAATTACAGGTATTTTCTTTTTTTGAGTAAATACGATGACTGTATTAAAATATATGTGTATGCATTTTATTACACATCATAAATAACATTCCAAAACTGAGAATAAATCCTTTAAATTATGTTTAAAATATTGTTTCGAAATTGGTAAAAAGAAATGATTAAATTTATGAAAGAGTGTGAGCAAACTTAAGTTTATGTTCAGTACCTTCTTGGATATCTTGAAGGATGAAGAAGCGGACAACGAAATCCATTTTATTTGGTTGTACAGCAAAAGGAAAATACAAATGATGAACTCATATTTGCGGCATACGACGAGGAAGGGTGCTATAATATTTTAATTAATAGACATATTTTAAGTAATGAGACAAAGTTCTGGGAATATTTTAGACTGCATTTTAGCCAGTTCAATAATCTATTACAATCACATCCTGCGAGTGTAAAACTCAACAGCAGCTCACCCACAGTGTACTAAACCACGTTTCCTTAAACTTAATTATTAATATTATTATTAGCACCGCGTCTTACTACCCGTTCGGGTTATACGCACTTACGCTAGTGTGTAATGGTATGGTGATTGTGAGATGAAATGGAGGACCTACAGTTTAACGTGGAATCCAAACCACGATGGAGGACTGGCATTCCCCACATTCACAAGGTGTCTTGTCAGAGGTGAAGGAAGGGTTTGGTAATCAAATAAATCTGTGTCGGGACCGAGGATTGAACCCCAGCCGCTAGCACAGAAGTCTGACACCTTACCCCTAGACCGCCAGGTCACCTTTTAAATTTAATTAAAGGAAATAAAGAAAAGTTTAATGTTTATACCTTTGTTTCAGACTTGAGGAAAATAACTTTTAATAAACAAAATATAAGTTCCTGAATATTTAATTGTCTTGATTTTTATGAAATGATTTATTTTTAAGTCTATCAGTGAACTTAGTAGTACAACAGGATTAAAACATGTCATATAATTAAATGTATATGCTCTATATAAGAAACTAATGTCTATTGTATTCTTAAATTGCAAAGGGTAATTTATATAATAATACAATGTCTACGTTTGGTTAATTATTTTTATGAAACATATATTTTTTTAATAATATATAGTATTTCAGTAACAATTTATTTAATGTTTGTTCTTCTTTGTTATTGTAATGTAATATTTGTGATGAGAAATTTCAATGCATTGTAGTTCAAAAGTAAGACAGGTATGTATAATATGAAAAATAATGTAGAATTAATAACAATGTTCCATCTAAATGATGTGTTTTCTTTTTATGTTTGTACACAAACATAATTACAATTAATTTAAATTAATTAAGGGGTTAGAGACCTATTTTTGCTGATGCGCCCTTAAACACTAATTCTACTAATAGTTTAAATAAATAGGAATAAGGAGGACCCCTTAAAGGACATGTTTATGCATTTTCGTGGTGTAAGGATGAAAGAAACATAGCGATAAACTTTGGTTGAAAATAATTTCGACTTCTTCCTTAATGCAATCAAGTGAAGTGTGAGTATAACTACTTATACGACGTACCCACTGGCGTGAACTCCACTGGATTTTAAATGCATGTTACTGCATAATAAGTTATTAGTGTGTGAATTATGTAAATATTTTATTTATAATTCAAAATTTACTATTATTTGGATTTTTATTTTTGCTCATGGTGAAGCTTATTTAACCAAAACTTATTTCTAATGAGTAACGCAAATGGAAAACTAAAGTTTATATTAGTTTAAATAGTTAGTTATACTACTAAATTTTATAGGGTTTGTCAACTTGATATAAATTTAGCTCCAAACCAAACTAAGCGCTTTATGTTTATTTGGCAGCAATAACTTAGCACTCAAAAGTTCTATTTCTCTTTGTTGTTGGTTCTGTATCATTATGGTGGCCAAATGTTAGTTGATGACAACTAATTATGTGATAAAGCTAAACAAACTAGATATTTAAAAAGTAGTGATCAACTGTTGTGCCACTCTCTTTGGTGGCCACATGGTAAAAGGTATCACTCTCTCAGTAGACTGGCTCCCGATGACAGGTAGATCGGAGTCCAATCTCGGTCGGATGCACTGAGAGCAGTTATTCCTAAATGATTTTCACGCTACCTAAGGAATTGTGGGTGGCACGCCCCAGTTTTTAAATAGGTACTGGGGTTAGGTCTAGGATAATGTTCGGGTTGTCCCTTTTCACTTAGTTGAATATATTTGTTAAGGTTATTGTTTTAAGAACTGTTTTTTTGTTTACCTAAATTGTATTTGAAAGATTGTAGTACAAAATGTTTTTTATTTTAACTATAACGAAATTAACTAAACTAAACTACCCAAATGTGAGTTCGATTCTTACAAACTAAACCCTCCTCACCCCTATCACATTAGCGTAACTAGTAGATATGCGTATAGCCTGAACGGGTAGTAAGACGTGGTGCTAAAAACACTCAAATTGTTGATGGTGTGAACCTAAAGCGTTGTCAACTTACTACTTTTCTGGCTAAATGAACAGCACTAACGATTTCATTATGTTTTGTCGTTAATGCTGAACTGTAATATAGTGGGCTGAAGGTTGACGTCAACTTGGCCCCACCCAAAGACTTTGGCTTATGGCTTCTACAAAAATGTAACACTAACGGAATATGTGTGTTTATTGAGCAGCACTAACATAGCACTCACAATTGCACTAGGTCCTGTCGTTAGTACTTTCATGGGCGGGGCTAAGTTTATTCACCTATGATATCCCTCCCTAATATAAACACTTTTCTTTCTCTCTCTCTTACTAACAATACATATTATGATTCCCAGACAGGATTTGGGTCGGAAAATTACATCACTACGTGATCTAGCTCGCAACTCTCATGTAGTGGGAGATCAGGGACGAATTTCAGTTGTGTGTTTACACTATCCTCCACACAAAGGTGAATTCTGGCCTCAAAATTTAATCTTCAACTTTAAACATTAGTGAAATTAGTCCAAAACTGTATAACCCATGTAATGATATAGAGTTTTACCTTTCATAATATTCTAAATCAAAAAATACCACCCTTAATACATTTCAAATATATTAACAATTTTATAATATGAAACTCAATGAAACCATATGTGTTATAAAGCATTCTTTTCTGGTTTGGCAAATCTGGGTGGTAATTTATTTGATCTCTTATGTTGTTGACAATACTCTTGTGTTTCCATCTTAAAATCCTTGCTTCGTTAAGAGGTTTACACCCCCTTTTAGCGTATTTAGGGAACAACAAGCCCCTCGCAAATAACTTTGTTTCTTTCGTTCGTTTCTAAAAGCTGAGGAAATTATGGTGAGGTCTTATGAAATTAGAAGATTCTAGAAGCCTTTTTACCTTATTATAGATAATTAAAAGTGCTTTTACAACGTCACTTGTTATCTGGCCCACACCCCTCTGTAGCTACGGTCCGCGCCACGCTAACATAAACACTTTCATACTTTAAAGCTAGTGCGTACTAAACATATTTATTTCTGACTGTGACAATTTGTGCACATGCAAATGTGATTCCTTCTGAATAAATCAAACATACTTTATATATATCTGTGTTTCCATTATATAACTAACCTGATATATGAGTGTATTTAAAATTACAATGACACGTAATTATTAATAATCCATTGTTACCAACGTACAGACATGAAAAGAGAACCCAAGAAAAGTGACGTTTCAATTTAATTTCCAACGGGGGAGCACGAAGAGAAAGCTACAATTTGCTGATGACAACGAGAGGGCTCAAAAGTTCCAAGTCACGTAAAAAAGAAGTGCTCTACCAACCAAGCCAAAGAGTTCTACATTATGAAATATACGGGAGAAGACAGCTCTACTGAGATTCGGAGACGACAGAATCTGAATCCACGACCAGCCACCCAAGGCGAACGATCCAACAACGCGTCAACTACGTTTCGTGACGGTGAGATCCAAACCAGGGAGTGCATGAGCCAGGAAGCTCAACAACTTGCAGGAGGGGGATCAATAATCTTTGTGCTTGATATAGAAGAATAAATGAACAAGTAAGTGGCTATATATATTATTTATATAATATATATATTATTTATATAATATATATATTATTTATATATATAATATATATTTATATATATAATATATATTTATATATATAATATATATTTATATATATAATATATATTTATATATATTATTTATATATATAATATATATTTATATATATAATATATATTTATATATATAATATATATTTATATATATTATTAATATATATTATATATATTATTTATATATATTATATATATTATTTATATATATTATATATATATTATTTATATATATTATATATATTATTTATATAATATATATTATATATATATTTATATACATATAATTTTGTTCGTAGTTCATATATATATATATATGAACTACGAACAAAATTGAACAAAATTGATTGAGTTAAACATTATTTTAATTTCAAACTTATTGATAATTTATGTGTGCATACATTTTTTTAAACCGGCTATAATTTACTTTTGCATGAATTTAATTATATAACTGTAGATCATAATTGAAATAAAATTAATTTTAAAATTAAAATATGTAAAATTTATCTGAGAAAATTAAGGAAATACTTAGTGACTCCGACAATGAGAAGTAAGTACCCACCATGTTCTTTGTATTCCCAGAACATTTTAGATAATGAATTAATGACATGGAGTTATATAGGGTAGTTATACAGGGATTTGGGGTTTCGAACCTAGGAAAGATATAATTATAAAAAAAAGTATTAATTTTTCCTAATTATAAGGGTACCTAATAATTTTATTCCTAATTATAGAAGAGAGCCATCTAGGCTACCAAGAGATTGATTAATTCTATATAGTAAAAATAATTCAAAGGAAATAATAGTCAATAAAGAGATCAGTTGGTGGTCCTAGACCTAGATATAATATCGGAACATCCTCAACAAAAGAGTAGATATTATCTACATACCCACATAATTTTTCTCACTTAGACAGTACAAAAAATGTGCGGACAAGTCATTGATTAGTCCAACAATGATCAACACTATTGTTAGACAAAGGGCTTATGCTTACAAAACCTGTAAAGATAGTATTATATTAATGCCAGATTAAATACCATTTTATAAGTTGATCCAAAAGAAAATTTACTTTTTTTAAATGAAAAAAGTTGGACACTAAAAAGGCAACATAACAAGAGATTCAAAGAAAATCTCACGAACGCTTAGTAAAATTTCTCGTAGATAACGGTTCTGAAATTACTGCAATTTCTAGAGAATATTACAAAAAAAAAGGATGTAAAGAAAATCCAAGATAAACCATTTCCACAATCACTTTCAGTAATGTTTATATTACCTTTGCCGCTGGAAAAAAAATATACAGGTCTAAAAGCAAATATTACTTTATACATTAAAATTGGGGTAAGTGAAATTACTGTTAGATATTTGGTTGTTTAAGGTCTAAATGTTCCGGTAATTTTAGGCACAGATTCGATGGCCAGCCTTAATGTTATAATTAGCTTTCTAAACAAATGTATATCAATTATTAAAAACAAACATGATGTATAAATTCCATTTGCGATAGAATCATTTTCAAATTTTTATACATGTATATAAAAATAACAACATGTGAAAAAGAGAATCATTAAATTAGTTTGGGGAAATAACTTAAGAATCCAGCAAACCACTGGAAACTACGCAACTATACCCCGGAGGAAAATATAATAAAAAGTTGGTAAGATGTCAGAAATCCCTAACGAAAGTAAACATAAAAGGTTTGAAGTAATGTGGTAGTTCAAGGACATATTCTCATAGAAACAAGGTCTGAATAAATTTTACAAATGTCAATTGCCCGAACCAAAGGTCATTTAATGGTAAGTCGTATCCGGTGCGATTTATAGCCAATGGCATGTGGTATAAAATACCTTAACATGAAAATCTGGGATATTATTCAATGGTGTAGCTCCAAGATTATCAAACAAATGATGGCTGTGAAAAAGAAAAGGGAAGGTATACAGTTATGTTTGGATGCTATAAGAATTAATTAAACGATAGCCAGACCCCGGCATCTGCAAGTGTACTAATACAAAAAATGTACTGATGCCGTTACCTAACTTCTTTTGACCTTGTCATCATATTGGCAAATATAATTAGATCAGGAGTCCCGCAAATATACGTTATTAATGTATAATGAGACAACTAATGGTTTTAGGAGGATGACCCTTGGACTTTGTGTTTCAACAAGTAAATTCATAAGAGGTTTGGTAGCTGTTTTGGGAGAAGTACTTAGTTTTGTCACACTTTATGTTGAAGACTTTCTAATAGTGTCTATAACATATTATGATCATATTAAGTGACTTAGTATGGTATTAAGAAAACACAAAGACTGTGACCGTGAACTTGCAAAAGTTCTCACTTTTGTGTAAACATGTACTTTTTTCAAGGACCAACTATTTTATCGTAGGGTATTACAGCAGACATAGAAATAACAAAAGCAATAAGAAAATTCCCTTCACCAATAAATAAAAAACAACTTCAAGCATTTTTTGGACTAATAAACTACTATAGGAAGTTCACTTAACATCATTACAATCTTGTATACATAGTGTTACGAGTTATGATTCAACAGAAAAAGGGGATACAGGGAGTTGTGTGATCGACCGTTTAAAACAGTGCTCTGATTGGCCGATACAATTCTCTCTGGCTCTCTGATTGGCTGTTAACACTGGGTCAGGGCTTCCCACCTCACTCTGATCACCTTTAAATGGTTTGTATATGATCCAAACTTGTTAGGTCCTTTTCCATTAGTTTTTTTGTGTGGGTTGCATTGGGTTATTTTATGTGTCCCCATTGGGATTTTTATGTGTTCCATTGGATCGTATGTATGGATAGGATTGGGATTGATGTTGGAGTTTATTTGTGGGAGTTTTTAATTATTTATTTATTAGTGGGGATTTTTTGTGTTACAAACTTGTTTATTCCTGTCTTATTTTTTATGTTTGCACATTGGTTTTTATGTGTGCCCATTGGTTTTGTTATGTATGACATTGGATCATATGTATGAATAGGATAGGTACTGGCGTGGGAGTTTTTTATTTTTGGGTGTGGGAGTGTTTTATTTATTGTTGGGGGAACGTGCAGTCCATGGCGTCAGGAATTCCTACCATGACGTCCCATAAAATGTCAGCATTGCTAGTGAGTGCGGGGGCATGCAGGACCAACTTCTCCCGATGGCCGTTCAGCCTAGTGTGTGGGCAGCAGGCAAAGGCTCGCTGCTGAAAGACCCCTTTCGATTAACCCCTCACTACACCACCCCTCCTCGTGTGTCAAATACCTCGGGGGTAGGACACATTTGGAAGGGAAGCTTTGATGTTATAAATAACTTGAAGGCAGCCATTGAACCCCTAGCGAGAGTCGTTAACCTTAATTTTTTTATTTAGTCATAAATATTGAAAGCGAGTAGTAATGACCCTATTCAAGAGTTATTAACCCGCCTCACCTATTGACTTAACAGTGTTACAGGGAAGTCCTCTTTATACATCAGATCATAGCCCTCTGAAGACCCCGGTTCAGATGTGGTTATTAACACTCATTCAGGGGCCAATATCTCGCAAACAAACAATAGTTAAACATCTTGTTGTGTTTCAGTGTTCAACATGTAGGGTAGCATGGATTTGACACTTGATATATTTGTCCGAGTGAGTTTAACTTAAAATGTCGGTCTAAAGAAACAGAATAATAAAATTACTATTTATTAATCATTTGACAGGGATTTACCAGCATTTGCGCTGGGTTGAAATGTGAAAATCTAACAGCATTGTTGTATATATAAAGTAATTGGCAGTTGTTGGCCTATCAAGCCTAGTAGAGATTTGAACACCTGAGTTGGACATTTTGGAGTGTACTTGCGCTGGGTTGAAATGTGAAAAGCTACAAGCAATATTTTATTAGTAATTAACGTTTCTCGAAATAATTGTATTTATTTTTCTGCCCTACCAAGACTAGTAAAGATTTGAACCCCTACCTCCTCCTGTCAAAGGGCGAGATGTGTACTGGCATTTAATTGGGGTTGAAATGTGAAAAGCTACAAGGGTTATTGTATTTATAAAGTAATTAGCATTTGTTTACATATCCAATTTGGAATTGTACCGGCATTTGCATTGGGTTGAAATGGAAAAGCTACAAGCAATCAACCCTATTATTGGATTGAACACCGATTATGACATTTGGAAATGTACTGGCATTTGTGCTGGGTTGAATTGTGAAAATCTATCAGAATTATTGTATTGTATTGATATCAATGTTTCTTGGCCTATCAAACGAAGTAGTTATTTGAACTACGAGTTTGACATTTGGAAGTGTACCAGTATTTGCGCTAGGTTGGCATGTGAAAATCTATAAGCATTATTGTATTTAAAAAGAAAAAGCGTTTGTTTGTCTACCAACCATAGTATTGATTTGACATTTGGAATTGTATTGAAATTTTCACTGGGGTGAAATTTTAAATTATGTCTAGTAAAAATCTTCTTAACAAAATGTAAATTAAAACATAAAATAAGTTTGTTTGTTTGGTTAGTGATAATATTGAGTAGCCACACTGTTATATTAGAAAAAATTAATAATGAATATTTTATAAAATAAATTATAACTTTTCTTCCGTAATTTTGTTTTATGTATACATTTATGTCATGTAATATGACGCAATTATAATATTTAGAGAGGTTTATCAACCTACTCGAATAAGAAGAAATACAGAGTTATTTCTTCGTAAACATAGAAGCCTACACTTCACGTATCTAGTATATCCAGGTACCAACAACTTCAAATATTGTGAAACAACATATGAACTTGAATCAGTTATGCAAAAAGAAATAAAGAAAAATTTAAAATCTAACTAAAATACATAAAAACAAAAATAACATTTTTATTTAAGTAGAACAAAGATCCGAGAGAATCAGTGTAATAAATGTTTTGTATTTACAACAAATAATTATTAGGTTAACTGGGCTAGATATGTAGCTACATTGTATCATTTGGTACATATTTGCTGTAGTAAGTTGAAAATATATGTTGAGTTGGTGTTAGATAAATTATTTACTTTACCACTACCTTACAGGTAGAGAAAGTATTGTACTAGTAAAAAAATCGAATTACCGATTTTGATAAATTTCAACGTTTCATGAACCCCCTCCCACCCACTGAATCAGAAAAAGTGACTTTTGCATTTCATCTATTTGTCTGTCTGATTGTACCTCGGAGTACAGTCCGAACTTACAAACCGATCGGGCTAAAACTGGTATCTTGGGTTTTTATATGGTTGTCCCGAGGGTTTTAGGAATTAGATAACCAACCTTAAAATTACGGGTACCTCGTTTCCTTAAGGACAAAAAGAGAAAAGTTTAATTTTATCAAAATCGTCTAAAACTATTTTGATTAAAATTCATATCTAGGCGTTGATTAAGATTATAAATAAAATGGATTTTGAACCTTTGCGCCTAGATAGGCATGTTCGAAAACACTAAATAAAACATAAGAATAATAAATATAAGTTAGCAAAAGGTTAGAGTGTGCTGAGTGAGTAAAAAGAGCAAAGAAAAATTGGGCAAACCCTAACTGAAGCCCAACACATGCAATAAGAACTATTGTGGGGCAGGTCCCCACGGTCACCCTCAATAATATATGTCATCAATCAAGAACGTGACTACACCTCTGGTTTGATTATTAGACAACATATTTTAGTTGCAGTATCCTACCTAAGGATGAACGTATAAAAAGGTAAATACAAACATAATAGTCAAGAGATTTTTATTAAGATTCAAAAAGATATGGACAACAATTTATTGAAAGCAATAACCTCAAGAAATATAGGGTATACAATACGTATAGGGTATACAGAACGTATAAGCGAATAGCCTCGCTAATAAAACTTGGTTAAGCCGAAACAACAATAACTGACTCTTGACAATAACCTTAGCATAAATGTCAATGTTCAACATAACACTATAGAGTTATTTTCTGCCAGCCATTTTTCATCTCTCCTTCCCATAAACGGGAAAAATATACAAAATCCCAAATTACAGAACGCTAAAGTTGACGTTAGTCAGATAAACCCATATTAGCTCGCCAACACTTAACAAATATCTACCCAACACTTAGTCGTTATGGCGGCTATCATTAACCTATTATATGCGCATATGGCACCTAATACTCTAAGTTCAAGAAAGAATGATTAAAGTTAAATATGAACAGAGCAATTCAATAAACGGAATCTAATGACATTATATTTTAATAAGCAAAAGATAAAACCTAACATCTAACATGGAGTAATATAAACTGAAGTCCCTTGTGCTCAGAGAAAACACATAGTACTGAAACAATATTTATATCGCCAGATATTCTACTTTTTACTAACTCTTAAATTTAATACTCAAAATAAACCTCATGGGCAAAGCTTAAAGTTAAAGCCTATCAATATTAAAAATAATTACAAGTGACGAAGATATATTTTTGAAACGATATCATTTTTCCTTTTTTGTTAAATTTCGTTTATATCAGAAATAAATACACGTCCAAAAGATATCTTATTGAAAAAGACATCATATTTCAGTTCATTAAAGTTCGTTAATATCTGACATAAATACAAGTGAAAAATACAAGTGAAAAAGATATCTTGTTGAAAACGATATCATACTACAGTTTTGTTAAAGTTCGTTAATATCATAAATAAATACAGGTCCAAAAGATATCTTATTGAAAAATACAACATATCTCAGTTCATTAAAGTTCGTTAATATCTGACATAAATACAAGTAAAAAAAATATCTTGTTTAAAACGATATCATACTACAGTTTTGTTAACGTTCATTAATATCATAAATAAATACAAGTCCAAGAGATATCTTATTAAAAAGACATCATATTTTAGTTTAGTTTAAAGTTCAAAGCGGAAGTCCACAATACTTGACATCAATTATACGTGCAATGTTTACAGTTAGAGTTTTTTGAAGATTTGAAATAATTATTAAGAGCCGAAAGTGAATTTTTAACAATAAAACTGTCCCTAAAGGGAATTTATCTTACATGGTTAATGTCCGAAGCCCTAGCTAGTACAAGCTACTTCCAAAGCCAGTCCCAGAGTGGCGCTTAAGCCACATGATCACACTTTTATACAGAAAGCACAGTTCACAGCACATGGAAGAAGGGAAGATAAGGGGGGGCAGGGGCGACCAAAGAATATAATGAGTCGTGGAATGTTCTAGACGGCAGACTTGGGCACAGGTGGAGTGTTTCTTCTTTCTCAGTGAAGATCTTTGCTGCGGGAAAGTCGTTGCAGAATGTTGGAATAGGCGCGGCCCTCAGTATACCGGGATCAGTCGTGTTGTTCGGATGAAAGTGTTCTGATAGGCCGTTCGTGCTTGTAGTCGTGTAGCCGGGCCGGCCGCTGATGGTGTCGGTATAATAGGTAAGTTTAATGTTTTTGTTTGGTTTCGGGTAGCTTTTGGCTAAAAATTCTACAATTTTTCTTCTTCCCAGAAAAATGTTTTCAGGGTACTTTACAGAAGCGGAGATTTCCGTATCTTCACAACTATTTGAGATATTAAATAACATATCACTTCAAAATGTCAATGTTATAAAAAATAAAAAACATTAATTTGAAATATATACTTATAAAACCTAAAGTTTCTGAGATATTGGCAAATATATGATACAGTTTTGTGAGGTTTAGTTGCAGAGATATACTACTTGAGTTTTAACGTAATAATTCTCTAATGCCGTAGAGAAGCGGTTCCCAGCCTGGGGTACCCAGATGACATGTTTGGGGTACGTTTAAATAATATTGGTAATGGCGGAAAGCACCAAAAAATATAAGGTTAAAATGGAAAAAAAGTATAAAATTTTGGTTAATTATGAGATACTTAAGTAAAAATTCCAATAGCTTTCTCGCGAAATGAAAGAAAAGGAAGGAATAGGTGTAGGCCTAGTAATTAATTAATTTGTTGTCACTATCCCCACCCACCACCAAGCATATTGTGAGATTACGCATGTGTCCTCCACCTCTTCACCCTAACCATCCTTGCGCATCACGCACTCTTATTTTTCTCCACCTTTTATTTTGTTGTTCTTTTCATGTTTAGTAATTCTAGAAATATCCCGAATTGTCTCAGAGCTTCTAGTTTTGACGTTTTCATTTAAAACGTGATTTAAAGCATTTCATCATTTTAGTGTTCGATTGGGCGTCAAGTGAGTAACGTGTAAAATAAGCCTTGATTCGTTTCTTTTTTATAAGTGCTTAATTTGAACTGTCTACCTATTATTTATTGTTTTGTTTGACTTTCTGTTAATATTGTTTTGTGTCTCAAATTGGATAAGTTGTTGAAAACTGAAACTCTTAAGAGAGCTTAAACTAGAATTGAAATTCTACCTGCTTATTTGTCATCTGTAAGTACTTCGAAGCAGTCTGATGATTTACAAGCACAAGGGGACCAGGGTGCAGCGATTTATAAGCCTGTTCTTGTAGTAGATTAAGTAAATACTATTAAAAAAATTCAAAATATCAGTGCTCTTCCAAAGAAAAGAAAATATTCTGAAGAATACTTATAATATGGATTTTCGTTAACTGGAGATGAAGACTGTTTAAAACCACTGAGCTTTGATTGTGGAGCAATATTGTCTAATGGTGGCATGGAAACATCTTTATTAATGCATCATTTAAAGACAAAACATTCAATTTTAATGTTTTTATTTTTCCAGCGACTATCAAACGGCTCTAATATAACTTATTTTGTGTTATCAGCGAACAAAGTCAATGAAACGGCGGTGAAGCTACGCACAGAATAAGTTACCGTGTTGCTAAAAGCGGTAAAAATAACACAATCGCTGAAAATGTGATATCTCATTTAATCAAAGATACTGGTCAATGAATGTTAGGGGATGATCATGTTGGAAAATTAATAATACTCCCCTTTAAACAAAACAATTTCTATGAGAAATAAGGACATGTCTGTGTACATTAAATCTACAGTAATTTAAAGAATAAAAAAGAGTCCCTTCTTTTCAATACAAGTGGATGAAAGCACTGATGTTTCTAATATGTCAATTTTCCATGTTATTGCACGATATTTAAATGATAACGTGCCTGAAGAAAATCTTTTACTGTGATATCCTCTCACTAAAAGATGTACAGGCGTGGACATATTTAATGCAATTCAGGTTTATTTCTGTGAAAAAGAAATTTATTGGTACAATTGCTATGGTATTTGCACGTATGGTGGAGAATCTATGTCTGGCTGTTATAAAGGCTTATGCGGTTGCATCAAAGAAGTCGCTCCCCATGTAGCTTGGAGCCATAGCTTTATTCACAGACAAAGCACAACCACATTCATTGAAGTAAGTGCTCAATCAATCTGTGAAACTTGTTAATTTTATAAAGCACAATTCAACAAACTCTAAACTATTCAAATTTTTGTGTAAAGAGATGGACAGCCTCCATAAACATTACTTTTATAAACAAAAGTGAGGTAACTTTCACGAGGAAAAGTACCTACTCACAAGATTGTTTGAATTGAGGTATGAAGTTCAAGTTTATTTTGAAGCGCACCCTTTTGAGTTGAGCTCTATGTTTCATGAAAGTGAATGTCTTCAACAGCTTGCATACTTATCTGCTATTTTTTCAGAAATAAATAAACTCAACTTAGGATTACAGAACATTTCCATAACCATCATTAAGCTGTCTGACAAAATCGAGTATATGATGAAGAAATTGTAATTTTTGGAATCTTGTATCAAAAGAGACCAGTATGAAGTTTTTGAGACACTTCACAGTTTCTTATATTAGAACGAGCTGAAATTGTCAGAAGAAGTAGGAAGTAGTATAATAGCTCACGTAAAAGGATTTAAGGTGTCGTTCAGGTAATAATTTCCGAAGCGAAATAGTGAGGATAGCTGGATTTCAAATCCATTCAAAGAATTGTTCTTTCAACAACAATTATCAGTTAATAAAAAAGAAAAATTGACTGAATCTTTGACTGATTCTTCTTTACAATCTGATTTAATAAAAAGAAATGTCATTGACCTTTGGGCAGCAGTGAAAGAAGAGTACCAAGACTTCAGTGATAAAGCAATAAATATGTATTGCCTTTCACTAACACATAGCATATCGGAAG
>CABFOV010002170.1:0-34272 GCA_902141375.1 Timema poppense
AGTGTTAATTAGTTATAGTCCAATCGCCATAGGATGGTAGTAACTGACAGCTGACTATATTACTAGCTCTACTCTCATGTATCCATCCACACGACCACATGTTCTGTGAGACTATATGTTGATTTGTTGTTACTTTGGTCAGTCAAAACTTTCACAACAAACAATTTGTTTTTCTTTAAACCTTCTGCTAGCTGTCAGTTACCACCATTCCTATGGCGAACGAATAATAGTTGTTGTGTAGGTTAAACTGCCCTTATCACACATGCTACATTTTATTTTCTAAGTTAATACTATGAACGAACAAACCAATCTAGTCTACATTCGTTTTTAGTAGGAAGAACCATTCATAAAATACAAACATATTTTTTGCTGTCAAAACTGATAATATTTTACTATTTCATTGGTATTATTGTATAGGTATTGGTAATATCTATCAAATGTGACTGCTGCAAATAACATGATTTGACCTATGAATATATGAAAATCGTTTTAAGAAACGTTTATAACTGCCAAAAAAGTGTATTCCTATCTGAACCTGACTGTGGACAAGATCGTTGGAAGAGCAAGTTGGCTACCCAGGGCACAAATAGCCCCAACCTCTTCCCCTGACCATAGGTCACCCTTTTCAATACCTCTGAGTCTCATAAGTATAGGAGTCATTTGGGTCAGTGGCAGCGGAATTTTATTTGTGTAGGGTTGAGTAGCAACTGACCAAAAAGGGTTGTTTGACTTATTCATGCTGGTATGTTCTTATTTCGGCGGTATTATTTGACTTATGCTGGTATGTTCTTATTTCAGGTGGACTTAGTGACCTATGAATCAGTGTTGTTGGTTCAACATGTCCGACCAGCAGACTATGGTGGCTATGAGTGTGTGGTGAGAAATGAGATCGGCTTTGCGACCACAACAGTCCGACTGGATGTGACTTCTGCACCAGACACCCCTTCCTCCCTCACCGTCCAAAACGTGACCCACGACTCTGTCACCTTGTCTTGGGTCCCTGGGTTTGATGGAGGCATGGAGCCC
Source organism: Timema poppense (assembly GCA_902141375.1). NCBI lineage: Eukaryota > Metazoa > Arthropoda > Insecta > Phasmatodea > Timematidae > Timema > Timema poppense. The sequence continues at coordinate 1,027 of CABFOV010002170.1, forward strand.
TCATACAGGATACGCTACAGGCACAGCGCAACACTCTCGGAGGGTTATACGTACGTTGACGTTGTGGCGCCCAATGCTACTTCCTACACTGTGTCAGGCCTCAGTATGGCCACAGATTACACATTCAGCATCATGTCATTCAACAAACTGGGCAGTAGCAAGTATCTGCCAGACCTTCTTCAAGTCAAGACCTCAAGTAAGCTCATCAACTTAATATACTGGGGGACAGGTTAACTCATAATAGTAATGCACCATTAGTGTAACTTTTAGTGTTCCTCAGGGTCATTCCACCTGGATTAAAAAATTGTCACTACTCCACTATTTTTTGATTTCGATATTCGGTATTTGTTTGGTGCCAAACTTCTGTAGCCTAAATAATCTTTGGCATTTAAAAAAAAATCCCTTATAATATAGTTTCAAAATCAATTTTTGGCTCATTAGAAGGCTCAAAAACTGAACTCTTTTTAAAGTTTAAAGTAGGGTGGACTATTTCTATTTGGTAAAGAAAGCGTAAATGTTTGATATATTAAGTTGAATTATTTTTGATATTTCAATTCTTATATTAAAGGACAGTCATAATAAAGTTCCTCTTGTAAATAGAATCTACAGGGTCTTGAAGAATTTTGGTAAAATAGAATTTATTTTATTTGCATTTAAAAATGACACCTGAACACAGTATTCAAACCCAGAACCTTTGGCTTAGTACGTCTATGCTCTAACTACTTAGCTATCCAGGAATACTCACTTAAAAGCATAAATAATAACTTTGGCTATTTGATTCTTAAATATGCAATCACTTACAATTATAATAATTGTACAAGTGGCAGCAAAAAACCAACTACTGAGTCGAAGGTGGCTGCATTATCTGATAGCTCGTGATCTTAATAAATCACACATTTGTAGCCGACGATTTCCGCACGTCCATCATAGACTCTGCCTTAAAAATATGAGTGAAGAATTACCTTGGGAATGGGACGATTCCTGGAGAGCTCAGTGGTAAGATTATTGGCATACTAGGCCAAAGGTCCCGGGTTCGATTCCCATGTCCAGGTGTCATTTTCCAATTATCAGAATATGATATCTAGATGGAGTAATTCTCACTAAAAAGCATAAATAATAGCTTTGGCTATTTGATATTAATAAATGCTTATGAAATAATGTCATGTAAGTAATAGGAAAGGAATATAAGTTGAAAATAGAGGTTAGCTTTGATAGAAAACCAACTTATCTTTTCATTTCTTCATACACAGTTCCAACTTCTGGTAACTTTCACAACTACATATTTATTTTTATTTTCAACCACATCGCACTACTTATTGGGCTTGTACACAGACATGATTTTTAAATTCCATCTGACAGTACTCTAAATTAATTTTTCAAACATGAAGCCTTCAATTTTTTTCTCAGTGATTTATTGTGTTTTTCATTCTTTCTTGGTAAATTAAAAAAAAATTAAATATATATTTGTAAGTGTGAAGAAATAAAGACAGAAGTTTATTTGTGTCTATCGAAGCCCAACCTACTATCTTTACAGGTTAGCTTCTTTCTCTATCATTTAAAGTACATTATTTTACAGTGTTTGCACATTGTTTTCATACATTTCCAAGTAATGAGGCAATTATTCGTCTTAAAAGTAAAATTACATTAACAGATTCTTTATCAATAAAATGTAATTTAAAAGTGACTTAAAATAATTTCTTGTCTTATGGTTTGATGTAGGCTTAAGTTGTTTAGAACGGAAATGTACTAATTTTTATAAAATAATCTGAAATGTACAAATTGTTTATAGCATTTTACTGCTAGTTTATACTTGTTTCATTCTAATATCTAAATTGTTTTAAAAATTGTCTAATTTTCACTACCAGACCTTAACATAGTATTTTTAGTTTAACAATGTGGAATGCAGAACTAACTATTTTATCATTAAGAGCTAACACTAACCAATAAGCATTAACTATACTCTCGCAAACTTCGCACTCTCTTAACACCACTAAATGGTACCGGCGCATGTTGCTTAGTTACTCTATGTCCATCCTGTAATTTATCTGTTGTAACCATAACACAAAGCTAACAGCAGTAGGACACATATATAGAACAACTTAAATTATATCAATATATTTTATGAGATAACAGCAGGAGAAGGATTTCCAAATAAAGGGTAATCACCACATATTCAACTTCTTAAATACAAAATTTCTATTTTTCATAAACATTTGTCTCATTCATTTTGACCACATATTGGCATGCTTCCATCTCCTTTCTTATAAAAAGTTTCACATCTAACATAAAGGTCAGTCAGTCACCCTTAAACATACCTTGGCTTAGTGAGAAAGAGAGACTAAAATGGAAAAACAAAGAAAATAAAAATGCCAAAGGGTTGAATTTAATTTAAAAAAATTAAACGAGCATATTAAAGGACAAGACTTGTGTACTGTCCAGAAAAACTGCAGGCCCACATAAAATCACAAAACATATGTGAGAATATAGGGAGATTATATTAATGAAGCTATACGTTCTATAATTATATCATATACATTTAAAAAAATGTATGAGCCCGCACGCAGCACACATATCTGAATTTTTCCATTATTGCGTTGTTATAGTCATTTACCCACTAGTCGATATTAAAATACTACTTAGTAGGTGTTCTAAACATTATTCTTGCAATATGTCACATTTAATGAGATAATTTAACTCCATCCATAATATATCAAAGTTTTCTTCCTCCTTTAAAATATTTCGAAGATTTGAACTTTGACTTCGATATTTTGAAGCTTCAATCGCCCCTAACACTGGATATTAACTAACATTTGTTTTACACAAGTGACATGTTTAAGAACGCTATGTACTAATACATCACTAGAGCTTGTATAGATTGCAAACCAATTATTATGGTCAGACCTGACCTAGGAATTTGGGCTTGGGTTTAAATCCTGATAATATGCACTAAATATAGTTTTCGTCATTTTAATTTTCACTTTCATTTTATTGTATTCTCTCCGGTAAAAAAATTCTGATATATTTCCTTAATATTGACCTTCCTCGCCCTGTGTTGTATTTTGTGTGCTCCACATCTACTACACTTCTGGGTTATTCATATATCTACACTAAGGGGTAAGGATGAGGAAGGTAGAATTTACTGGGGTGAATATAATATAAAAATAATTTGTTATTTATTTATAAATGGAATTTTGAGCAAAATGTTACTTTTAATGAAACATAAATATAATCAGATTGAGATTGATTAGGCTAAATATTAAATTGTGATTGTTATTAAAAACTACGATAAAGGTGGCAACCATAATAATAATAATAATAACAACAACAATAGCAATATTATACACTAGAACAAAAATATAACAAAAATTTGTAAACCAAACTAGTTTAGGATGGCAGATCACATTTTAAAAAAGACGTTATTTTAGGCATCTGAGGAGGTAGAGGGGTAGGAGTGACAAAAGCCCTCTAAACCTCTCATAACTACACCAGTGGTTGAAACACATACCAACTGCTCCTGAAACACGCTGGTTTGAATCATTGTGAGGTCAAAATATACCACATGGGGTAGTGGTGATTCATAATTCACTCTAAATGTGGATCTGGGTACTATTCGCTAATAATATATGTACTGGTGGACCTTTAAATCTCTCAGGGGCTAATAACACTATTTGTCTCTTAAATAACACTCAAAATAAACACAAATACAACTCTCCAACTGTATTCCATTGCAATACTATGAACACACAAGGGCTTATTGAATTATTTCCAATAAGAATCCAAAAGATATAATATTCTTAAAATGATAACATATCCGGGCAAACCTTCAACCCAGATAACTACATTCATGAATCAATATCCCCTCGTTGGTAATCTCAGCCGAGTAGTATTAAAGTGTTGGTGATGTTGTGTGGTGTCGGTGCTTGGCTTGTAACCTGTGTTGTGGTGGCGCATGGTGTGCTGTGCAGGCGAGGCTCCCCCCTCCTTCCACTCCCCAAGTCAGGACGTGGACTCGTTGTCCGGGGGGGAGGGCCGCATGTCAGGACTGGTGATCGTGGTGGTCACGGTGGTGGGCATGGCGCTACTCATGCTCAATGTGCTACTTGTCGGCTGCTGCCTGCATCGACGCGCCAACAAGAGACTCACAGGTGGGTTTGTTTTCTTTTTGTTTCCCTCTCCATCTGTTATCACCTGAACATCAGGTGAAGGCGATAGGACACAGATCATCTCCAACATCCTGAGCAAGGCCGACACACCCAGACTCATTATCATCGGGGTAGCTGTGACAGGAACGCTACTGGTGCTAATAAATGTGGCGCTTGTTATCTGCTTCATTTACCGCAAGAGGAACAGGAGGCTGAAAGAAGGTAAGGCAATATTTCTAGAAATTATTAGGAATTGAAAAGGAGCATTTCGAAGGTTCAACGATATTGAATATCCAGGAGAACACATAATATTTACACACCCACAACTTTTCCTTTAAGCTTTTACTGCCCAGTCAGTTTGCCCTATTAATAATCTTTGTGTTGATGTGCCTCTAAACAAAAAAGAACATGGCCGTGGGCAAGGATGTGGGTTGAATGTCATAATCTTTCACACCCTGAAAGAGAAAAAACCTATAAATAGTAGTAGATGATATGCAGAGTTAAAATGGAATAGTGCCAGTAAAAGAAATCTGGCAACATTGATCTATGAAGTGGTATCAATTTGTACTATAAAAATAGCTTTCTTATTTCTACTATGTGCATACATTATATAACAATTTTGAATGGTCTAAGACAGAGGTTTTCATACTGTGGGGCATGGCCCCCAATGGGGGTTGGAGGGTGCAATAGTTGCTAAGACATTTTTTTCGACATTAAATTATTATTTTTAAGTTTACCCAACATAATACCAGAAGAAAAAAATTGTTGACTGTGAGAAAGCAATCAGTTAAGTGAATACAATATTCTTATTATATTACTACAATTATTTTGAAACGCTATCCTAAAATAATGTTTGCAACTGTCGAGTGAAAATTGATTTTCAACTCTGGAGGCTATGATGGGTTAATATCGTGGAAGATAAGATGTCAGCAAAGAACTGAGAGCTGCTTTTTCTAATATTAATCCAAGTTTTAATAAACTTTGCGTTTATAAACAAGAACATCCAATTAAATATCAACATTACTTGAGAAAAGTTACACCAACAAACATTAGACACGTGATTGATTAAAAATTAAATTAAATAGTAGCATGATACAAATTTTTTAAATGTACTATAAATGCTTATGTTTAAGATATATTATTATTTTGTGTGGAGCTTTATATTAAATTTATTTAAATAACTAATTTAAATTATGTTTTCTTCATTTCCTTACAAAATGTTAAAATATCCATATACATAAATGAACGCAAGAAAATACGCACAGTAAACAAACCAAGTATTTTTATTTGTCAAAGGGAGGGAGAGGGTGGTGGGGTTGCATGAATTCTTCATGTGAATTTAAAGGGGGCCACAGGAGGTGGTGGGGTTGCAAGAATTCTTCATGTGAATTTAAAGAGGGCCACAGGGGTAAAAAGTTGGAGAACCGCTGATCCAAGGTGTCATTCTCGTGTTGGACTGGCCTGCTAAAGACAGGGAGATCAGGGTTTGAACCCGGTCGGGTCTATTGGAGGTGGTTTTTCCTAAATTGTTTCTCACTCTCCTTCCACGTGAATGCGTGTACATTACCTCTAAAATGCTTCCCTACCCCATTAGAGTAATTATCATATATGTTTACTTTAACATGTAGAAAGATGACTCGGTAATAAAAAAATTAAACCATTTCTGATTTTATTTTTGCTTCTATGGATTTCAGGAAATTAAATGACTCCAACACTTTTTACTGTGTGGGGGAGTGTGTAATTATTTTTATTGACTCAACTCTCTTTTACAATTACTAATATAATAATTCTCTTAAGGTCTTGATTACCCNCTATGGATTTCAGGAAATTAAATGACTCCAACACTTTTTGCTGTGTTGGGGATGTGTAATTATTTTTATTGACTCAACTCTCTTTTACAATTACTAATATAATAATTCTCTTAAGGTCTTGATTAACCCCCACCCCCCAAAAAAAATCTTGAATAAGGTCAAATATTAATAACAAAGGCAGCATCATTAGTTAAATAGTTAATGATGCAACTGATAGTAAGCAACAATAAACAATTGCAATTTGCAAACATAAAATCTTATCCTGTTTTTTAGGGCCAAGACTCTGGAGATCATTCAAATGACAATCATTCTTTGATGCATAGAGATAACCGTTGTAATTTTATTGAGCTTCATAGTCTTGGCCCTAATTCAATTCTGACCAATATTACAACCATGATACCATAGTCCAACAAAGAAATTTCAATACAACGGTTTCTAAAAAATAACTCCATGGTGTTAGCCCACAAGCAAGCTCTAGTGACTGAGCGGCTGCCATCGCTAGCAATGATAGTGCCAAAGTTTGTGGTTATAGGGTGTCAATGTCGTCAGCACAACAAACTCTTAAGCCATTAATTTCAGTTTTCTAAATCGTAGTCGCTATTTCTTTATTTAAGTAATTCTTAATTTGTCCTCATGAGGCTGAGTTTGACTCTGTTCCAGACTCACTGCTTTACAGATAAATTTTGAGAAGTGCTGGAGATCGAACTCGGGACCTCTGGATTTGTAGCCAGAATTCTGACCACTAGATCACAGACCTATAAAATGACACCAATTTATTTTAAGATAACCAGTTCAGTTAGTATGTTAAATTGAGCCTCTTCACCTCCCCCCTCTATTTATTTAAAACCTAGTTATAATATGTAACCAGGGCTGTACTCGTAGGTAGGTAGGGTAGAAGTTGTAACACCCACGTTCCTTTACCTCCTGTTGAAGGAGTTATAATAATATTAATAAATATATTTCATTTTCTCCAAATAATGGACACTGTGTTTTAGTTAAGTGTTCACGCCATTTGGAATTAAAATTTTAGTAAAAATGCATTAGCAGAGTTATAAAAACTTATTATATTTATTATTTTAATTATGTATATTGGAATGAAGGCGAAAATTTATATCTAGATATCTTAAATAATAATAATAATAATAATTTTATATAATCATAACATGATTAGTCTAGTCAATTCAATTAATTAATTCAAACATTTGAAAACTAATTTGATTGATGAAATTCCTGAATACACCATAGTGCAGTAATTGACTATTAATGTAATCCCCCAATACTATTTGTAAGGGCATGTGATTGTTTGTCCCGACAGCAACAAGTGAAACAAAGCAGCAGCAAGTCAGCAACTATAGAGATGTATGCACCAAGTAGTTACAATGAGACAGTCACTGGGGAAACTCTTAGTTCTGTATCAGAGAAGAGTGAGAGCTATTCCAACGGAGACAGCAATCAGGAGTATTTGGTAAGAACACTTTATAATTATGTAATTTATCGCAATTATTTCTATCTATAAAAGACAACCACATAATAAAACACAGTGAAATAAAACTCATTTTTGCCATGTGTGTCACATCCAGTCATGGATCAAGCGACCAAACTAAACAAAAATGTAGTTTTATCCTTTCGTGGTATACGAGATTGGGTTGTTGAAAGGACTTTACGAAGCTGCTCTACTGCTACCTCCCCCCTCATTTATAGAAACTCAAGAAAGTGACAAATTACCTCGAGTTTAACGAACTAGTTGATTCCTACTCTGTTGTTATTATAATCGTTGTTGCTAAAACAAGGACATAGCCATCCTAACTTTATTTACTGTTTAAAGAATATCAAAATGAAAAGATTTATAACTAATATCCTCCATTCAGATGTTAAAAGGGTGTAACCATCAACATTTCAACTGAAGTTAGGTAATTTGTGTGTTCTCTAGTTTAAAATACCCCTGCTGATCAAATGGCGTGACCTTAACTTTATTGTAAATGGTTTGGATCATTATTTTTCCTTAGTTTTGTACTCAGTGTGGATATTTTATAAACAGGTCAATTTGCGTAACTAGTATCAACTAAAATTATTTAAATCACTGGTTGTAAGCTTGATTGAAAGTATGCTACAACTATCAGAAAAAAATTGGCCAATTGGCTTAACCTGAAAATTAATTCAGGCTTAACCATCAAAAACAAGTATATCATATAGTGGTACAGGCCAAAGAGCTTAATCACTAATCTGTAATCTTGAATAATAAACTATTAATAACTTGAATTTAATTATTTTATCATTGGAATAACTGTATCATTAAATGCTATGCATTTATTTTTTTCAAGATGACGTGAGTAAATAATTTTTTATTTAATTTTTTCCATCTCCTGTAAATTTCACATTTTGAGGGTCACGTCCTTTGGTCTTTATACCCTCAATATTATTGTTTTAAGGCTCTTAACACAAGCAAAGGATTACTAAAACCTGAGATCACAGAATCACAAAATCCTTCATAGCATAACTCGATTTTGCGACATATTAGGGAAAAGAAACTTCGATCTGTGTAAAACTGGCAAAGCTACCAGATTTGGTTAGTTAGGTTAGTGAGGTCTTAGAGGTCTCGAACAAAGCATGGAGCCGATGATGAAATAAGATAATAGTATATTTAAAACAGTTTAAATTAACATCTACTAATGGGATTAAAATAATTCTAGTTTTCAAATTAAAAACTGATTTTTGACTTGGTATTTTATATGTTTTTTATAGTCTTTATTCATGGACCAAAGAGTACCTGGTGTATAAATTTAGCACACAGGTACATTACTTAAACCTATGCCCTTAATTTCCATAAAAACACTAAATAGATTCTAGAAGCATTTTAATAATAATAAATTGTGTTTACCTCCAGCACAAGTCCTCTATCTCAGGACACAACCTAGTGCTATTTCTAGTTATGTGTGTGTTTTTATTTATATTTTATATGTTATATCAGTGGATCAACATTTTTATTTTAAACCTTCTCTATATAATGTATGCTTTGAGCTTGTACTAATTTTATGATTACATTTATTTATTATTGATTGATGTTTATTTATTTGGTTTGTTTAACAATAAATATTATATTATTTCGTCTCACCAATCATTAAATATTATAATATAAGACATTAAATAAAATAAAACAAATTTTACATTAAATGTTAAAGTGAAACTATGCACCATATTTTATTAATTAGTTTTCCTGCACTCTTCATTCCAACCGATTTGCCATGGGTCAAATCCAAATAAAACTGCAACATTCTATATAAAAAAAACCTCCAAGGTGTGCTCCCGCAAGCGAGCTATACCAACCAAGCGGCTGCCGCCATTAGCGACGATCGTGCCAACATTTGTGAATAGATGGTGTCATGCGATTAGCACAACGAGCCCTTCGTCGAGGAAAATATAACACACCACATGACAGCTAACTTTGTATTTAAACTTTTTTTTTTTGTTTTCCAGGAAGATGGTACGAAAGCTGCTGCCAGTACATACCTGATAGATCAGGTGGAGTATCCGTACCCATATCCTACATACGAGATGCAGCACCAACCTAAACATCATGAGGAAGTTGACAACCTCAACAGAAACACTTACAATCATACTGTTGAAGGTAATATTAAGTAATATTAAGTCATCGGCAGACTAGTCCACTATGAGAGTAGTGCCTTAGACTATGTAGCCATCAAAGCGGGTAAAATTTAATTTCTAAATTAATTATTTTTATGGTTTAAGGGTGGTTTATGGGTTATGAAAATTCACTGTTTGACAAATATTTGTGTAGCTTTCAGGCTAGAGTTTATATAATAAAACTTGATTTTATATAAATGTATATTGTTGAAATGCCATTATTGTTTACAGACTGTAAATTGAGCACGCTCCCACTACGTGTCCCAGGAGGAAAACTGCACTATGGAACTCTTCCCCCACCCCATCAGACTGATGGTCCGTACTATAACATCTCACCTGATGCTCGTTACATCCCCTACCCTCCTCAGATGGAATTCAGCCACCTGCCAACTCAACAACCTCCCAACACAGGCTCGTTACGCCGTCCTCAGCACAGGGTAGCAGTGGTACCCCCTGACGTGACCGTGTCACACAACCCTCCCCTTCAGAATGGACCCCCTCCACCGCTACTCTCTACGTTCAACCCTAGCCTCAGCTACCCCTTAGCCATGGAAACTGAGGGACACCTCGTGTGATTCACGGCAAACCACGGACGCCATCTCAATAATCCGATGCCAAAGTTTTGAATTAAAATATTCGCCAACAATGTAAGATAAAGGCTTCCATGTTAGCAGCTCTTCCAAAAAAAAAAAAAAGCACTAGTTGGACGTTTTAGTACCACATCGAAATGTGGTGGCTTGCACTTTTTTTTTAAATTCCATTTGTGACATTTTATTGAGATACAGTAATTCCTTAATTTGGTGCGTGTGCAATAAAGTTTTGTTACTCTAAAGTACAATTCTGTATTCTATTCATGGCTGGGTAACAGCAGTTAATGCAAAGCTACAAAATAGAGCAATGACAATAGATCTTATCTCCTCATATATTAAAACATGTAGATGTGTGGTTTATTGTGTTTTAATATATTTAAAATAAATTATGAGGTTACTACGCTCTTGTATTTATAAATATTCTGGTTGTTCCAGAGTTTTTTATTCATTATAAAATAAAAGTGACCCCTAGAAATGGAGTGAAAAAAATTCTTTTAGTAAGAAAAAAAAGTTGATACACAAAATAGCTATTAATATCTTGGTGTGCTTTTTCAAAAATATGATCAAAATAGTTAACGACTGTGAAAAATAATTTAGAATAAAATCCGAGAACTTTCTCAGAGAAGGTTAAACCCAGCGAAGAATAGAATACAACAAGCATAGAGGACTAGAGAATATTACCGCGTCATGTTGATGCAATGTCTGAAGGTTGTGCAAATATGAAGTTTGTTCCTTGTTTAATGAAACCAGATGCATCGTTATGAGTGGTTTTTTTTGTTGGGACACTCTTCTCGTGCTCTGCTACACTATGTCATAGTACCGAATTAAAACAGTTTGTATAAACAGCTCAATTACTCACCGAGTAACCTAGTGACAATGATTTTTATATATAAAAGACTGAACAAGACAGGACAAAAAAGCTAGAGAGAAGATAAAATGTCATAATTTGAGAGCAAACAAAGAATGGATGGTATAGACACAAATATTGTGCCCTTTATACAACTATAATGTCTTTTGATCTCAATTTTCTTATTTGTACTTAAAATAAAAAAAACAAGGAAGAAAATGGTTCATCATAAAAGAAGAATGAATGGTTCTAGTTGATTTAAGACACCTACATTTGCTGTGACTTGGACAAAGTGTCAACAAATCTTTGAATCAGTCTGTGTTTTAGGATAATTTCTTCCACCAAATTCTCCTGGTAGCAGCAAATGTATTTACTAACTTTTTTTCAGTTAATTACTATTGTTTTAATCTACACTTAATATAGTTTGCTTCATTATTTCACTGGACTAAGTGACAAATCAACCAAAGATTATATTTTAAATTATGGGTTTAGTGATTAACATTTAAGTTTAAAGTTTATTGTAGTAACCAATCCGGGGAACAGGGAAATGTATCATTATGCCTTAAACATTTTTGTTTCTATGGATATGAAGTGTCCAAAAATAAATAATGACTAGGTCCAAAGTAAAGAAGCACATAAACTCTATTATTATGCTTAACTGTATAAAAGAGAAAGATAAATGTAAACTTAAACATTAGTATGAGCTTTGAGCACATTATTCAACACTAAAGTGGGTTACTAGCTTTATTTGTATTGTTTGCACCATCTACACTTACATTCAGGTGAATATTATTACTTGGTCCACCTATGTTAAAAATGTCAGATCTCTGCGTGCCGTAGATTTGGCTGGACATCCCACACAGACAAACACTTGCTTTTATCATTAGAGATAATCCATTCAGTATAACATTCATACATTCAGTTAAGTGTTAAATTACTGGTCTGGGGCCTGGTTGTTAAGTTAATCCTATAATTATAATTGGTTCTGAACCACCAATAAGCAACATTAGAGCTATAAAACCAATTTCGCTTGGAAAATTGAAAAAACCAAACTTTTTAAAGTATTTTTGTATAGAATCCATGATTTTTTCAAATTCTCAAATCCTCAAATATCCTTAAGGATTTGAGGGCCCATCTCTAAAAATAAGTGATATGTTCAGTAATCAGTAACAAACAGTTATTCCATCATGGATAGTGTTAGGTGAATATCTCATATTAAAAGTATATCTCTTTAAGGAAAACCTCTTTTTGCTTACTGAAGTATTTTATTAATTTGGAGGAAGGCACAGGGAAGGTGGATAGAAACACATATAGAAGGAAGGGCTCTTACAATGAACTGTGTTCTCCTTTTCAATGTTAAGGTCATATTTTGTTTGTTCCTTTTATATGTTTCTATCCACTTGACTTTTTATAGCATTGCTACTGAAAATTATCTAGCATTACTCTTTTAAGATTAATTAAATGCCAAGGTTTATAGCTTTAGTTGTAATTGGTTATTTAAATAGACTGACTTAAGGGATAAAATTGCACTCTTTCTTATATATTCAAAATTTTAAAAATCACTACACTTGTATCAAACATAGAGTTTAAGTGATTCTTTGCAACCATAAATTTATGAAAATCAGTTGTTGGTTTTTTGTTAAAAAAAATTGGTCAATGGTACATTGTAATTTATTGTAAATAAGTATTTTAAAAGATGTCTGCACTTCTTATAAGAAATGCATACTTTAAAAAATAAATTTGATGGGGTGAGTATATATTTTATGTTTTTCACTAAATTAACAATTTGTTTATTTAATCATTAATATAAAGTTGCTTTTGCCAATTTAGTCAATTTGGAAAAACTTTAAATACATTTTAATGGCCATATTTAGTGCAGATAAGTGGGGGAAAATTATAAAGTCAATAATAAGGAAAACCCCCACTTAAATGTCATTATTTACTCCAACATTGCCTTTGTTTTTTTCTTATTTTAGGCTAGTCAAATGTTTATTTTTATCTACATAAATTTTGTGGATTTGGTTCACCTGATTGAGGTAGCTTATAGAATACAAGCATACAATATAATTTTGTTTTGTTCACTTTTTTTTTGTTGCAGCTAAGTTTGTCATTAATTTATCTTTTTTCAAAGAAAGAAGATAATTTATTTGATTGTTAAACATTAATGTTTAGTAATTTTTCAGGCACAAGTGTACAGATTTTACTATAAATATGTTGTATTTTTGTTAAAATCATAATTTTCTTTTAATATAAGTAATATTTTTATATTACCAGTGCTTTGAAGTCATGAAGCATTGTCCAATAAATAATGTTTATTTATTAAATGTGTTCAAGATTTAGAACAAAAGTATACTGTACGTGTCACCTTTGTTTGCAATCCGATCAAAAGATGCTTGAAGAAAAGATTTTGTCTACCCAAAATAAATACAATAGAACTCTGTATGATTCCTAAAATATGTTCTCAATTTAACACATTAAAATATTACCATTTGAATAGTAATCATCTCTAAAACTTAACTTTTTTTTCTTATAGATTTGTCAATATGTGTGTTAAAGATTTTGAGTGAAAGGGATTTGATTCTTAATATTTACATTAAACCACTCTACATGTGCAAGATTTACATAAATCAAAATTATGTAAAACTAAATTTTTTCCTGAAATAGGATCAAGTGTATGTTCTTCCCCAACTGAATTATATGTGCTGTTGTATTCATTGATCATGTGAACAGATAAATGCCAAAACCAAATGGAGTGCCTTGTAGTTATTGGCTTCTGAGTGCATTTACTATTCGTGCTCAACAAGTGTGTATAATGGCTAAATTACATTTTGAAAACATTGTGGAGGACTAAAAACAAATCTGTTAGAAGTCAAAGATTCAGAACATTTCAAATGAGGATTCCATTGAATTAATGTAGGCCTACTTTGTAATTATATTGTACATATGTTATTAAAACTGTAATTAAGATTTAGTTTCCAGTGTCCCTTATGTAAAGAACATCAAATGGAATAACTCATTTATATGTGTTTTGAAGGTGCATTGTTGGATGTGATGTGTCCCAAATTGAGACAGTAAAGTTTGATTTTGTACAGTTATTTTGTGTTGAAACTCGACTCAAACCTAGTCCTATTCCAGTTTACTAGTTCTATTTTCATCAGCGTGCCTTACTACACGTTCCAGTTATGTACTAATTATGCTGATGGTTTTACAGTTGAGGAAAGTTTTATTTATAGGAAGTGTACCCACATTTGTTTGGTGGGAGAGTGGAAAACCATTTTGGAAAAACCTCCCTCAGTACGTCCGTCCAAGATTTGAATCTCGATCTTCCCGTCACCAGCGGTCTATTCTGCTGCGAGAGTAGAGCCTTATACCATCATCAAAGCGGGTCAATTTGAATAGTTTTTAAAAACTTTACAAAGGCCTGAAACTATGAGCGATTTTTAATAATAAAGCTATGAGAACAAGATAAGAGGAAATTTTAAGGCAATAGGTCATGAACCATGATCGAGTGCAGTTAATTTTGGCAAACAGCTACGCAGCTGTAATTTAATCAATAGTTAATACCAATATTTAACTGTCTTTGAAAATATATTTAGTCAGAGATAAAAACTATAGTTCACGCTGATTTGAATCCCAGCTTGGTGAGCCAGGAGTGGTTTTCTATTTTGAGTTTTCCCATCTAACTTCAAAGTGAGTGCTGCTGCATTTCCTCTCTAATGAATTCATCTCTAAATGCCTAAATTGAGTAATCACACGCTGATGCAAATATGTATCTAATATTGCGGAACCAATTCACTTTCCTATAAGGCAGTTCTCTCTAGAGGACTCAATATCCAAAAATATTACATAAACCAGAGCCAAACTTGGGGGTGAGGGGGTATGGTTTAGGGGTCCAAATTACTTCCGAAAAATTGTATATTTCACTGCACCGGTTCGGAATTTATAAATACTTATTTATTATCGAATCAATTGAAAAATGATACCTGGACATGGGAATCGAACCCGCGACCTTTAGCTTACTATGCCAATATTCTAACCACTGAGCTATCCAGGAATTGTCCCGTGCATTGGAACATTCTTCACTCATATTTCAAGGCAGAGTTTATGATGGATGTGTTAATATCATCGGCTCTTAAGACTAAATTTCTATGTTCAATTTTCGTGTCCAGATGTTATTTTTCAATTTATTCAACTATATCGAGATACAGCTCATGTCACCATAATTAGAATCATTCATCCCCCATGCTCCCCCTTTAATATCTACTTAATTGTATGGCAATGCCTTCTTCCTTTCATAGATATTAATTACACTAATGGAGCAGGGATGAGCACAGCAGAATTTAGACGAAACCTATACACACTTTTGTGGAGGCAGTGTGGGAAACCATTGAAGATAATCCACCCAAAGTACACCCGGTTGGAATTTGAACCCTGTCCTTCTCATAAGAGGCAAAACAGTCTTAACTTGACCACATGCACACTGATGTAGATGAAATAATTATTATTAACGTTAGTTTTTTTATTATTTTTCAATGCTCAACAAGAAGGCTACCTTTGAAGCCTTATTACATTCATATCACCTATAACCTCAATTTTTTCTAAAAAAAACCTTTTGTTTGGATAGAGATTTAATGTTATATTCCTTGCCATCTGCCAAAGTAAATTTCTGAAGACGGTCCTGACATAAATACCTCCTATGGAGTCCACCGGATGGTTTATCATGCAGTTCTACACAGAATGAGTTCTATAAAAGCGTGCTAGAATATATATTTTTTTAGCCCATTTGGGTTATACGCGTATGCACTAATTACGCTAGTGGTTTTAGGGATTAGGAAGGTTAAATTAATAGAAGTGTACTCGCATTTGCACAGAGGAGTGAAAAACCATTTTGTAAAAAACCACCCTCAATACACTCGACCAAGATTCAAACCTTGATCTCCCTGTCATATGCAGCCTAGTCTACTTCGAGAATAGCGGGTTGGACCATGCAATCACCAAAGCGTTAGAAATTATGATAAAAGAGAGATAGGGCCTATGGAATAATAAATCATTATTTATTGAACTTAGTGGGTGTTTTATATCCATGACATCCATGACTAACATCTTTTTTTATCTTAAAATTATATCTTATTATTTGCAGTTCCAAAATTATATCAGGGTAATGGCAAGATTGGTTAGCTTCAATAAAAATGTATTCATACCATACCTGGGTGCTTGGTTTTGGGGTGTCTATTTCTCGCCGACCCCTTGCTGTGAGTCCCTCCAAGACAGATAGACGAGGATCCTTTCAGTGAGGGAATATTGTAAAGGATGTACACAATTGTGTGGTTATTAAAATAAAATCTTACGTTAAGTTCTAATGCAAGGGTCAGCAACTGGTCAATCACACAAAAAAAATCAATCGATCGCCTAAGAAAACTATTGGAGTTAAAAGTTTATGTATGGATCTTCTAAACCTGAAAGTAAATAAAATTACTTCACATTGTTTTGGAGAATGACCAAAATAACCTTGATCGGTCATAATTAGTAATATTCGTGTATTCCTGTCTAAGTGGTGATGTGTCTAATAAGTAAACTAAGGAGGAAAGATATGCAAGTCATATATACGCAAGAACCGGTTTAGATTCCGACATCGACAGCGGATCCAAGATGTTGTTCAAAGCTTAGCTTTGTTTATAAATGTTTGCACAGTGAACCCTCCCCTATTCCCAGGTACCTATAAGTTTTTATTGGAGTAGATTCCCGGTACTGTGGGTTCATTAAAAGTGTTGCGTGTTCTGGCTAAGGAAACTTTTCACCAATGGTGAGGTGAGTTCATGAAGGAGGCTTTACTGAAGCTGCTGTAAAACAAATTTTCTTAGTTCAAAATAAAGAAAATCCACTGCTATTGATTCTGTACAAGGGATGTATCAAACACTAGTGTTAGCCAAAATCAATTAAACATCTATTTTAAAATAAGCTTCAACCATTTTTCAAGTACTAAGGTGTTTTTTTTAAATCCTACTACTAACTGGGCGACAAAAACATATTTTTGCCAAATTCAAGAATTACATGCTTGGGTAAATTTTGACTAATCAAAAATACTAGCATAACTATAGATGGTACTTGTGAATTGAGAGACATTTATAAGGGCTTTTTTTCATTATGTCAGTTAGATTAAAAGTTTCCATCATTTCTGGAATTTCAGTGTTACAATTCACACTCAAGATCTCAGTGGAAAATTTTTATGTATATGGAGAAAGTGATGAAGATTGTTTTAGGACTTAGTAATAGCACCCGGGCATTAAAAATAAATATTGTTCAGAGAATTTATCAAAGAAATTGACAGTCAGTTTGTAAATAAACTTCTTCATATGGATGTTTGTCAGCTAAATAAAGTCAGAAAGTCCTTCGGCCAGAGCTGGTCCTCAAATGAAGTATCGTTTAAAACAAACGGATGTGGTCTATCACTTAGAACTGAAGGATCCAAACTAGTTAATTTATATTGGATTCTTTCTTAATACCAGGGTTGAATGGATTAAATTTGTAACTGCAAGGTAAAGACAACAAATCAGGAAAAGGAATTTTGCAGTTAAAGCATTTTTAGGAAAATTAATATTTTGGGGAATCAATTTAAAAAAAAAAAGTTTTAAACACTTTACTTCCTTCATAAAAATGTTTAATGATTGTGATTACAAATATTAGAGCTGGAAAAACCACTCAAAATAATCAATTATCTGAAAGTCGAGTTTCTTGAATATTCACGAAGTTTGGATAGCTAAAACAAGTTGGTGATGATGAAGATAAATCTCAATAAGTTCATTCTGTCTTTAATCATCATCTCATTTCTGCTGCAAGGGAAATAAAAATCATCACAATCCAAAATTATGTGACTGGCAACTAACCAGTATTCAGAAGTATCTGTGTTTTTGTATTTCATAGTAGTTTTATATTTACTATTCAACTTTATAATATTTATAATAAAATTAGGTAATTTAATTGGAATTGGAAATTACCAATTTTATTTACAGATAGGAGATGACATAAGTATTGAGAAAATAATTAATTTAAGGAATTAAAAATAAGAGGTATGAACAAACAAAAATTAAAAATAAGAATAGAGAAACAATGAGCAATTGCAGGACTTTTGATAGGTGTGCAAGTCAATTGGTGCCAAAGAAAAAAAAAATGCAGGCCCCTGCTTTAATGGGGCCATAAAAGCTTTAATAAAAATTTAAAAACACAAAGATTTATTTTAGAAATTTCAAGATAGTATTTACAATTTACACTGAGACTATCCAAAGAATAGAAGCTCTATGCAAGACATATAGAACATTCTGGCCTTGCCCACACCAGAGTGTGTGTCAGTCAGGAGAGTATGTCGGCTTGCATTGTTGTTAGTCGTTGTTAACCAGTGTATTAATAACATTGTAACAAAATTTGGAACATTTTAGTGTTGGTTCTTTATTTCAATTATTTTAGGTATTTAATGTATACTTTCTGAACCAAGTGATTATATCAGTACCAGACTTAGTAACTAACTTAAATCTAGAATAGACAACACCTGGCCTCCACTCATTAATTCAACAATATGAAAGGGTAATTTCATCAATTATAAATTGTTTGGCCATGCCGGGAATCAAACCTGGAACCCTAAGCTCAGTAGACAGTCGTGCTACCGACTGAACTAAGGTGTTGACTCTCCCATCTTTGATATTCAAGTTATCCCATTACTTACGTCCAATGGCATAAAGAGGGGGAGGGAGTGGGTTCAAACAAACTCCTCGCCCCATTTCTAGACCAAATCTAGTAGCAGCTTATTGGCCAGTTTCACTAGGGGTTATCTTTTTCTCCATAAATATGTAGAGTATTATACTTTTTACTTTCTCATGATCCCTCAGAAAGAGGAAGTATTGTGATAATCAAACAAATCAAATTTGAGATTTTGATAAATGTTGATGTTTCATGACCAGCGTTGCCAGTGATAACCATGCAATAGATTATGTGGTTACCCCGGGAAATGTTTCTATTTGCTTGAAACAGACAGAAAAAAAATCTCATTTTATTTCTTCTGACCCAGTTTTTGATTATATTAATAAAAATCAAATCCAAATTTTAAAATTCCAGCTTTGAGGTGCACATGTTCATGCACAGGTGTTGCTGATTTATAAATTTCAGTCCTCTTGTGTGCGGTAGGTATTGCACAATGCTCGTGAAAGAAAGATTTTTACAAGCGCACGAAGCACTAGATTTGCCTAGAAATAATATTCCGTTGAGTGAAGCAATCAACCCAGTAAAGTTCCTTAGAGAGGGGGGGTGCCACGTTCTATGCCCGTGATGCCACAATTCGGAATGAACGGAAATTTGTTCAGAATTGTGAATTAGGATGCTTATAAGGGTGGAGTTTTTAGCACATGTATTAAGCTTATGCTGATTTTTTTTAGTAGCTTAAATTTCCTACTATGTACTGTGGTGAGGTGGTTTGCAATATCTTTTGTAGAAGACAGAGGAAGTGGAGTGTCTGCCATTCATTTAATTGTAACCACTTTGGTTTGTCAAAGTATTTAGAGATGTGATCCTGGTACTTTTAAGACTGTAAATAAATTGAATACATGTATTCAGTAGTCATTGTAGTCTTTGTGCAAGCTCTTCTATAAACAATGTTCAGTAGTCCAAGTAAGTAAATATCACACTTTGAACTAGCATAGCTTTATGAAAAATAAAAAAGGAACAAAATTTGGGACTTTTTTGGGTATGAAGAGAAATGTAGTTTTTTTACATGTTTTATTAACTTTATTTGTTCAGGTCAGATTTACATTCATAGTATGCCTATATTCTTAGTTTGTGAGCTAAATAGTATAATACTAATTAAAATACTGGGAATGGTAAGCTATTTACTTTAGACAAGAGCCTTGATGTCCTGACAAACATTGCTTGTGATGTAATGGGGTTGAGTTGCAGCCCATTATATATATATAGTGACTATGAAAATATTGCTCTAAGGTCCACATTAACTTTGTGCATAGTTGCAGGTAAGTTTGCGGTATTGTCAGAAAGATATATTTGTAAATCACCGGCGTAGAGGTGATACTTAATAAGTAAGTTAAGAAGTTAAGTCATTAACGGACAAGGAGAATAAAAGTGGCCCAAGAACAGAGCCTTGTGCTACACTAGCTTAAACAGGGTACCAGGTAGAGTAAACATTATTTAAAACTACCTTTTGCATTTGGGTGAAAATGTATGAGTGTACCCTAAGAATACAGGTAGGTGTAAAAGCAAAGTAACAAGTAAGTTTTTAAAATTCAAGTCAAAATCTACACTATTAAAGATTTTGCTGAACGCAAGAACTAGTGTGGTTGTGTGTCGATTGTCCATTGCTAGCAGTATATATCATCAGTTACCGAGAGCAGTACATGTACTATGGCCGGGTTGGAAGCCAGATTGACAATTGGAGAGAAGGTAGTTATCGTTTGTAAATCTGTCTCTTTACAAGATGCTCCAAAGTCTTGGACAAATATTGTAATACAGTAGGATTGGCTAACTTGACAATGACCTCACAATCATATATTATATTTTGTCACAGGTTATAGTAATTAGATGGGGGAGGGGGTGCTCCTAGAGCATTTCTAATTTCATATATTTATTTATCGAAACATAATTATAATGATTTGTTACTATTTTTAAACGTATATGATATATTTCACAATATTCGTTTAATGGTTCACCATATTAAGTGCTACCATAGTTAACTGCAAACAGTGTTGCCAAAAATGACACTACAAAAAATGCTGTCTTTCTAAGGGTGAAGGTACCTATAAATAATTGTACTAGTTGAACGGTTCACAAAGTTAGCACAAAGCTAGTTTGTATTGGTAAATAAGAGTCTAGTGGACAACTACATGGAGGGTGAGTTCATTCAGATTCAAATTAGTGAGTTAACAGGATGAAAGAGTGATGTGTGGGCTCAACAAACCCCTCTCCCCTCCCTAACTTCGGATTGATAAGCTTAATTTTTTTTTTCGATTGGATAGTTCGAAATTACCATGATTTCCCATGAATATTTTACTTATATCAATGGTAAGAAATAATATTTAATTATAATTTTAGAAAATATTTTTATAATTAGAAACGTAGGCTATACATTGTTAGTTTTTTTGAGGTTGTACTCATTTCAAACCTTATTAAATCACCCCATATGCCAAAAATGTTAAATAAACAGCATAGTAAAAGAGAAAGCTGGTAATTTTGCACATGTGGTGAGAAGGTTTCCTAGTATAGGGGATGTGTTTGTTCCGCTTTTACCTCTTCTTTGCGACAATGCAATCACGTGATGCCCAGCATGGAACTTTCATGATGTGTGCCCTCGAGTGAAAAGGGATTGAAAACAATATATGATATTGCAAAGGAATTTTGAATATAGCCGAACACTTCATTAACTTACCTTAAAAAAAATTAAAATCATGAAGAGCTATAATGTGCAAAATGGAGGAATGAAAAAACGTGTTAGAGGCTGTGATTATCCTGATTTTTTTTAGCACCACGTCTTACTACCATTTGGGTTATATGCTTAAGTACTAATTACTCTAATGGGTTAGGGATTGGAAAGGTTGAATCTAGAGGGAGTGAACCCACATTTGTGTGGGGGGAGAGTGGAAAACCATTTAGGAAACACCACCTCCAGTTCACCCTAGTGAGATTCAAACCTCGATTTCCCCGTTCTCGGAAGTCGAGCTCATATCCTGATGTTGATGAGTGGTCCATTAATTTGAGCCAAAATGTTAAAAAATATGAGTTGAAAATTCTAAGGCAAGTTCTGGTTGGTTTGCATGGTTCAAGGACAGAAATGAGATCTATTTTAAGAATGTGTGTGACGAGAGTGCAGCTAGAGATGTAGAAATGGCTAACCAATGGTTCAGTGGTTTGTCACGTGGACAAGACCATTCTTTTATCAAGTGTTTGCCAAATAAAACATTAGTTTGTAATTCATAACATATAAAGTGAGAGCTCACTCAATTATGTGGATTTAGCTTCATACTAGTGATGAGGTTTAGGCGTTTCAAACAATCTTGAAAAATGTGTGCAGAATGTTATAATAATAATAATAATAATTAGGACTGCGTCTTCCTACCCAGTGGCAGACTGGGTCTAAAAATATTGGTTGCCAGGAGACAAAGGGGGCCCACCACAAGTACAAGGTCATTTAATTTTTATAAGAAATGAATATATTTTTAAGTAATTGAGTATACAGTAGGTACTAAATGTAAAGACAGACCTAGTTGAATTTTTAATTTATTTTTTTATATTTTAAATAAACGATGGATATTTTTAAATAGTTTGCTTGTACTGAACATTTTACACATTAACAGGTAGTTCGAAAGCATATTTTATGCAGTCCACTACATTAAGAGCAATCGTTTGAATGTACTAAATGATTGGGTAAATATGTCAATAATTGCTTCTGCATCCAATTCATCTAATAATTCTTTTTCAATGAATAGCAATATGTTTGATTCCAAGTTATCCTCAGACAATGAATTTCTTAGCCGTGTCTTGATGATCTTTAGCTTTGAAAATGTTCTCTCACGTTGGATTTAAGTAACTGATCACATGCAGATGACTTTATAAAGTTCATAAACGTTATCATAAACCTTGTCATGAAGTCTGTCCGATGACAGAACTTTTAGTACACACGATGGCAAGTGATACAAAATTTACACTTGTTGCAACTGGAACCCATATTCTCACCATCATCAAGCAATAGCTTTAATACATAAAAGTTCAAAGCAAAAGGAAACAATTCCAATAATACTTGATATTTGCTAATTTGAGGAGACAGCCTCCAGACCTTCCAATGCTTCATCTTTAAGGCCCTTCCCTGCAATAGTTTTAAACTTTGCTGAGTCAAAGTAGGATAAATCAGTATACAACTTTTTATGTTTTACGAAGCATGACTGTAGTGACTGGACAGTGTACAATGAGGTATATTAATAGGTTAAATACCTTTACTCGGAAATCAGCTTAAGATCTCAAGGAATATCCTTCATTATCTATAAGCTCATCTGCCATTTTTTTCTCCTTCCTCTGCATCTTAGCTGTCAATGTTGTTTCCAAATAATCCATCTCCATTGTTTGATTTTCATACATATTCAAGTGTGAAATCTTAGCATTACATTTATTTATTAATTTCAATGCCTTGCTGTGAATGTTACTAAATGTTGTATGTTCCTTCAACTATGTTGTAGGTGAATTTGCTTAAACGCCATGCAGTTAACATTTCTAAATCATTTGTCAGTAAATAACTTGATCACAGGGCTGTAGTTTCAAATATATATACAATTAAGTAAATGCCATCAATATTGTCTTAAAATTATTTACTATTAAAATATTAATGCACCATACATTTTAGTTTCATACAGTAATAATATTGGAACTCACATTATATTTTCAAGTTACTTAAACATCATAAACCTCTTTATCATATTGTATAATGTTTAAGGGCAAGCTGACACCCTGGCCAGTCTGCCACTGTTACTACCCATTCGGGTTAGATGATTAAGTACTAACTACACTAATGGGCTAGGAGTTGGGAAGATTGGATATAGAGGAAGAGAACCTGCATTTGTGTGGAGGGAGAGGGGAAAATAATTTGGGAAAAACCACCCCCAGTTCACCTGGGCGAGATTTGAACCCCAATCTCCCCATCCTCGGCAGTCAAGCTCAACACAACGTTGAATAGGTGAATCAACAATTTCTTGTCAGGTATATATTATAATAATAAGAATAAGGCCTATCTGGAAATAGAAGGCAACTTACGAATGTTGGCTTTTTTTCCTTTGCCACATAACATAATAAAGGGTTGTATACACACAACAAGAGTACTATGAGGTGATTCCAGCATTACGTGTGTGACTTTTGAAGTCATTATTTTATAGTTTCAAATACATTTTTGAAGTGTAATGTGAATATTTTTCAACTATTATGTTTTATTTTAACATATTAAACTTTTTTATTTTAAAATATATTATTGAAATATTTACATTTATACGTTTTTCTACTCTATTTTTTAAAATGTTGTTACGTGTGTGACTCAGAGAATTACAACATTCTAACAAGGACATAATTACAATTTTATTACTGTGAATTCACTTGCTCTAATTATGCAGTTTATATTATTGCCACTATTAATGAGTTAGATCATTAATATTGTATAGTACCAAAATGTTTACATTCATATCTTTGCTGCAATAAAATTGTATGTATATGTGTTACGTGTGTTACCAATGACTGTTACGTGTGTGACTTACCGAATTTAATTTGAACTTTAAAATGAAAATACAAGTTTATAACATTTTTAATTTAAATATACATTGTCAAGCCTGATTAAAATGTATAACCTGGAAAATTATTCAAAAATAATAGATAATAATATATTATTATTATTATTAGCAAATATACTAATAATAATAATATATTATTATTATTAGCAAATATACTAATAATATAGGCTCAGCTACCAAATACAATACATACAAGTCTAAATTATTTTAAGTTGAAATTAAATTGTTTTAAGTAGGATACTTTACATGCATTTCAATGATCTTTTATTAAAATTTTTAAAACTAAATTGGTCTCATGTTCGGCAAGACCAGGAGAGTTTGGTAGACTACCTAGGGATTTTCTAACAGCTTTTCCCAGAGACTGTGGAGTTTTGTAAGGCCTAGACTTTGAAAGAGGTGTGGCTGGAAGTAGGCCTAGTCAAAACATTTTGTTTTTCTAAGTCTAACTGTTTTCGTGCTCTACTGATACGTTTTCTTTGTGCGGCTGCCATTTGGTAATGTTTCTTTTCAATTTTAGTTATTTGTAATACTCTTGACTTTCTTACACTCTTTTCTCTCTTACTTTCCAATACATTATAGGTTTATTCATTTTTCTTTTTATTTCTGTATTTCTTTATTCTTTGTGCACCAGACAGTGAAACTTTTTTCACATGGGGTTCACTTATGTCCATTTTTATTTACAAATAATAGTTCTTTGATTAAAATCAAACAAGCCTACAATGAACAAACAAAATTTACATTCAATACTTTATTAACTTGATGAACAGTCTTGATAAGAGTCAAAATACAGTAACAGCTGTTTAATCAAGCTAGTATTATTCAGCCGTTTCCTAATAGATACCAACTTGAGAAAAATTTATTATTTTTATTAAAATTAGGGCCCAACTTAAATAATAATTAAACATTATTAACTTCAGTATTATAAAATGAAAGAGATGTATGATAATAATTGAATGTTGAATCTTGCCTGCCATAATAAAAACCTATTAAAATATGGTCTCATACATAACGTCAACACGTGACACAATTTGTTACGTGTGTGATTGATAATTTTTTAATATTTCCACAAAATAATATTACTATATATATATTTTTTTAATAAGGCATCTCAATCCTTAGATATAATATACTTTTCATCTAAATTTTCAAAAAACTAATGTAATTAATTTTATAGTTAAGTATAATGTTTTGTTACGTGTGTGAGATGTAACCATTATCATTATTTTATTATATGTTATAGTTATAACATACCAAATCAAAAAACTATAATTTTGTAGTTGATGCAAACTAAAACTATGTACTTAATGGGTTTTGAATTAAATTGGATGATCTATTGACATTCATTTTAAGACACATTCATAAATAATTTGAAAATATCTCGACTGTGTTTAAAATATTGATTTCATAATTTATTTTTTATTTTCTTGTTAAAAAATTATTAGTAATGAAAAATATATACATTTTACTACACAGTAAGAACAATTTTAACTAAATTAGTGGGGTTTATATTTTTATGGTCTTAGGACCACTTTTTTGTGGAATCACCCGAATTATCATAGTATTCATAGCAACAGTAAGATAGTTTATAAATTTCATAGAATAATGGAATTAAACATTTACCAAACTAATTCACAGGATTTAATTCAGGTATTATACACAATAATACCTGAAAAGTGTCAATCTGAGAATGTGTATAGGCTAAATGATAATCCACAGAAACCTATATGTGTGATCAAAAACTAATTTAGATCCAAGCCTTCTTCAGAAATCTTTCAACCTAGCTATGTCGGGAATGGTAAGCCTATCTTATATAATATAATAGTAGCCTACATATAAAATGTACTACATACCTTTTTGAGAAGAAAACATGTTTAATAATACCAAGATTTATAAAATTTGATAATTTTGAATAACTATATAATATGTAATTCAAACAAAACCCATTAAACTCATAAGAGAAACATATTTATAAGTGAATATTGACCAGCTTTTGCTTTGTGTTGTATGATGTCATATTTTCATAAACATTAAATTGTTTACTCGATCAGTACCTTTTATTCGAAATGTTTTTATTAAGGCATGTGTATTAGGTTAAGACCCCATAATAATAGCCTATGTATAAATTAAGGAAAGATTGAAAGTTTAGGTTTTATCAAAGGCCTAGTAATTATTTTAAACCTTAATCTAGGTTTATATAATATGTGTGATGTTATATAACGAGTGTAGCAGTTGTTTTCGGTTTAGTTTGAACAGATCTATGTGTAAGCATAAAACGTATAAGACTACACCATGTAAGCTCACACCGAAATGATGTTCAAGATTTCTTGAAACAAAATTGCAAGAATTGGATTTGCTACGAAAAAAAAGGTGAAATGGGATGTGTTCAGAAAATCAATAATTAAATTTTGGGATCTAATTTAAGGTGTTCCACATGTTCTCGAACTATGATTTGTGCTTTCAAGGCTTTTTTAAGCAACATGGTTGACCTAATCCCGTTTTTAGGAGAGAGTACTTTTTTGAATGTCAAATTAAGTAAACAATTTTTTTATGAGTACCTAGGCCTTAATAACTAGCCGTATTAGTTTGTTATGTTAAGTTTAAGCATATTGTTGATATTTTTGAAATAAAAAAATTTGTTACAAGCTTAGGCCTACTTTAGATGATGGGTAGGTCTACTAATGAAATTACACCAAGATAGTTAAACTTTAGTAAATAGCAATCACAACAAAAATACCCCAAAGTAATTTAGGGGCCTAGCCTATTTAAATACATCGTAAATATTTTGGTGCAGAATATGTATGTTATTAAAAACCATCCCAACTTAATAAGTACATCATCTGTCTAACCTTCCATTCATAAATCTAAAAAATATATTAGTAAGTTGGAAATGATAATATAATTCAAATAAATTTTTTAATATAGGATGACCCGTTTGTGAACATGAATGACATATATGTCCATATAATATTTTGAGCAAGATATTTTACGAAAAACATTTTGTTGCCACATGAAAGGTTAGCTTTAGTTAGGTTGAGATAGTTTATAACAAAAAATATTTATTCAACAGCATTCTTTTTTTCAGTCCTACTTCTAACTACCTATTTGGGTTATATACATAGGCCTATGTGCAATCACGCTAATGTGTTTGGGATGAGGAAGGTGTAATTAAGAGGAACGTACCCACATTTGTGAGGAGGGAGAGTGTAAAACCATTTAGGAAAATCCTTCTTATGTTCAGCCAAATGGGATTCGGACTCCAATATCTCTGTAATCTGCAATCAAGTCTATTGTGAGAGTGATACCCTGGACCATTCGATCACCAAAATTGGTGATTGCATAGTAAAGCACTTTTAGTGTCATGTTGGGACAAAGTTCTGTGATTTAGGTGAGTTCATTTTTAATTTTAAAACACAATAGAATTTACAAAAAAGATTTAGAACTTATAAGCCGAGGAATAACTAATTGAATCATTATGGTAGGCTAAGGGTAGGTTATAAAAAATAAAAATAAACTTTTAGCTCATAAATTGTGTACCATTCCCTGTTTAATCAATGTGTTGTGTGTTATCGTAATAATGCTCTATAGTAGACAATAAGGTGTTTTTTATATAATATATATAAATTACATTTAAATGAAGAAATTAAAAGATTGATAGATCATATATCCTTTCTTTTATAAGTATAAACTAGGCTACACAAATTACATTTAAAGGAAGAAATTAAAGAATGATAGATCATAGATTCTTTCTTTTAAGTATAAACTAGGGTACACAAATTACATTTAAAGGAAGAAATTAAAGAATGATAGATCATAGGTCCTTTCTTTTATAAGTATAAGCTAGGCTATGTGGACTGCCTACATTTTTTTTTACAAGAACACTATTAAAGTCTATGAATAAATTAATCAGCTTGATTTCTTAGATTTGTTAGGAGCTTTGTCCAATGCTGATCTACGACCACTGCTGGAGCGTTGGTCCAGTTCTTTTGTCTTGCAGATTTTATTGTAGATATCTCTCAATAGGCTATGTAAAACTGAAGGTGAAATATCATGCCGCAAGAGGAATATTAATGCTCTTAAGATTTGAGGCTTTATGGAAAGCCCACTAAGCTCAGCCAAATTAATCATATCTTTTTCGTGTGGTTGCTGTGGATACTGCATAATTAGTTGTTCTCTGAAGTGTAAACCAAGTTTATAGCTAACTTTTATAATTGAATAATAATATTTATAAAGTTAAAATATAGTCCTAGAAAAGGAGAAAAAAGTTTAAGTAAAAACACTGCAACACAACCTTATGTTAAGATGTAAAAATAAGCTTGTGAATTTTCTCAATTTGTAATTGCTGTTTCATCCTTCTCTAGTCTATATAATGTACTGATATTTGACTATTTAGTATTTCATAATGAAGCACGGCACAATTAAATTTACATTATTATTGTATTATTTCACAGCTCCCAGAAGTCCGACAGATCCACAATAAACTAACCGTTTTTAACCAACACTAGAAAAATAAAAGGAACCAAGCAAAAATTTAGTTCCAAAAATTCTAATAGATGGCAATAGAGTAGATTATTAGTTCAAAAGATTCTAATAAATGGCAAAAGAGTATATATATATATTAAATAACATAGAGGGATCTAAGGTCAAATATTAGTTTAAACACAATTCCGTTTCGGCTTTAAAGTGACTTATATTTATATTTAAAATGGTTTATATTTTTCATAATTCTTTTTGGGCATATTATTTAAAATTAATTTTTGTTGTTGTTGTTGTTGTTAAGATACCTCGTTGGAAGATTTAAAAGAATAGAGTACTATTAAGCCAACGACAAAATATATTATTAAACTTTCATTCTCTTATTTGATAATATTTTAAGAGAATATTTTGCCAAAGAATCTAAAGCGAGAATATATGATTAAACTTTCGTTTCCTTGTTTGATAATATTTAAAGAGAATATTTTGCCAAATACCCTAACGTGTAAATATACTTTTAAATCGTTCATGGTTCTGGTTTAATAATAAAATATACTATCTTACCAAAGACTTTAAGGTAGAAATTTACTTTCAAAACTTTCACGTTTCGTGTTTTATAATATTAAAAGAGAATATTTTGCCAGTGACTTAAATATAAATATACTTTTAAGCTTTCATTATTATATTTGATTGCCTTTGCCTTTGAAGGAAACTATGTTGTTAAAGGCACTAATATGGAGCTAGACTTCAGTACGAACTTTACTAGAATACAAGATTTATTTAGTATGAATCAAATGAAAATTTAATATTTATTTAATATATACATTCTGTTAGTCATATATTTTGAGTTGGGCTATTATGCCAGGCGTAACATGCCCTTGTTATCTGTCTCTTAGGGTTTTGAAATAATATTTTTTGTTAAAGCAAGTTCCAGAAAGTATTAAAACTTTAAATAGTTGAAGGACAAATATATTCATATGACGGTATTATGTACATATAGGTTGGTTTATGCCAAATATTATAGGTTAATCTTGAGTTTTTGTTAACCATGTGTTTCTTCCAAATTAGTAGGATTTAATTATTAGATTATTAGTATCCTTTATTGTTATTGGCCTCTTGGAAAATAATTTATTTTGGACTTAATGTTGATTTAGTGTAGTCATGATGTTTAGAGAATCTAAAAAGTGTGTACAGATACTTCCAAATTCATTAACGGGACTTTTCATATATAGTTTGTATAGTTACCACGCGGATCATAAATTATGATATAAAGTAAAAATTAAATATTAGCTTAGGCATACTTAGAATTTTTCTTTAACATAGACATTTTTCGATGTATTTAAATGACACGTCCTTGGATGAACGATCTAAGATATTGTTATTAGTTACCACAATAACTAATGCTTAAAATTAAAATGGAAAAATACCATATTTTATAATATTCTTTAATTTTTGTATTCATATCTTGTTTTATCTATGAAGATTCTAAGGTATTAATGTATCACTTATACAGTCAATTAAGTTGGATGACAGCAATCCATTCCCGATTTCCCTAACCAAGTTGGTTGCGAGTCGCTGAGTAGCAATCATTTGTTTTCAGATTATTTTTACTCTATTAGACTCATGCACCCCACTTTGATATTCTGTTTTTCTTCTTACATTTTGCACCTTCAAGTCATTTTGGTTTAGGAAGGTGAGGGCAGTATTAATCAAAGTATTTCACCTGTACAAACCATGAAATGTTTTATTAAACAAAAAGTACCAAAACACATACATTTATCACATGTATTATAAACTTTTTTTTAAAAAGAAAGTTCAAAGCTTTATCCACCCTAATGCACGCTTTACTTACAGCATACACCACCTTAATTGAATTTACTACCATGCAGCCACACCATACTATCTTGAACATCCCATAACAAACTCCTATTCACCCAATCGTACGCTTTTTCCAGATCAACAAATGCAAAATACATTTTCTTTCTTACTGCCATACATTTCATCAATCACTTGTTGCAGCGCAAACATCAGATCCATGCAACCTCTACCTTGGCATGAAACAACATTGCACACCACAAATCTTTCCTGCAGTCTTTCACGCACTCTTTAAATAACTAAAACTTTCCAAAAAGCTTTTACTGGAATACACAACCAACTTTTTGTCCTATAATTCTTACAGTCACTAGTACTGCCTTAGCCTTTATACAAATGAACAATGACAACATTCTTCCAGTCATTAAGATCGTTCGGAATCGCAGCAGACAAAATGAAAAACTCATACAATCTTTCAATTATTTTTTTTGCACCACACCTAATTATTTCAATTATTTTCTCATTTACGCCCACAGATTTGACATTCTCGAACATTTTCATAGCTTTAAACACCTCCGCCTCGTTAATTTTTTCACTCCTTATAACATTTTCACTTTTTTCTGCTACTTTCTTCAAATTTTGCCATACAATTGTTCAAAATACTTTCTCCATCGCTCTATTATACTATTTTCAACCTATATCATCTCACCACTGTGACGTAATTTGCCACCCTAGGTACCTTGTATTTCCCTATATTTTATACGTTTTGTGATTAGTTTCCAATTTAATTTCGTGTGAAATTAAACACTTCATAGTTCGGCCGCTGTATACCCAGCTTGACAAATAATACTAATTACATCCATTCAATAAAATAAAAGGACGCAAGGAACAACATATAACATTATTTGAAATAATCTAAAATAAGGAATTTTGATTTAAGAAAGAACCCTTACCTTTTATTAAACATATTAATTATCCTTTTAACAAGTTTGTTGACTTATTTATAATGAACGTCAGCCATGTTTGATTTCAACACATGCACAAATCTGTCAAAAAAGTGAGTGGTGGATCTCGTGCTTCTAAAAGAAGAAGAAGAAAAAGAGGCAATAAGAATAGATGTAAATAGCTCAAAACAAGCACGCTTTTCAATTTTGACAGATAGAAATAAACATTTAATTCTTTTATGAAAACATTGTTCACCTACATTGGGATATATTTCAATATTTATATTAAACCTGCATTGTATTTGATTTTATCCCTAGTCCATAGCCAACATTTTATTTTCGTTTTTATATATTAGTTTTCTCTTTGGACTTGGAAGTAAAGAATACAACATTTTTTAAATTTGATTTTTGGATGGCTATCTAGAGGAGATGGGGTCTTCTTCCTCGGTGTTGATCTAACATGGAGCTAAATCTGTGGAGCTCCTAATTCAAAGTATTTTAAAGTGAATTAAAGGTTGTGAATGAAAGTACAAGTAGCAAAAATGGAAGCCTAAGGGTGTGTGCAAGAACTAGACTATTTATTTTTCGGTTAAATTGTGGAAGAACTCGAAATATTAAAGTGAAACCAATTTCTGAAGATGGTGTTTCAATATGGACTAATTCATGTCTGAAGTCAAACCAAATCTTCAAATTTAAAATATTTTTTTTTATCTCCTATCAAAATCAGAATTCATTTACGATCTTTCAGAAAGACAGACTAATGGAGAGAATCAAGTAACATTTTATTTTATGTCTAATTATTAATTTTATTGATTTTATATTTTTTTCTCTTCTTTTTTGTTTCAACAATATTATTTTATACTTTGTTAAATTAGAATTATAGCTATCCGGAATTCGATAGGTAGTATTGGGATGATGTGGTAAAAGGGAAACAACAATAAATTCACAAGAGTGCCAACAATTGTTATTTTATACATTTATTTTTATTGTAGTCTAAATTACATTTTGTTCCAACAATCCATTTTTAACTAAATTGTTCATGTTTTAGTTCTTAAGTTTCCCAGTAGTCTCAAGTATTGAGAGTCGTTGTGCCACCATCTGAATTAGCCGAGGTAAATATTTTTCTTTTTGATTATTATTTTTCTCCTAGATACTAGGGGTGGCGCCCAACAAAAACACAATCTTTATACATCTTGATGTTAACTATTGCTACATAAACAAGATTCAGAAGACACTGATATTAAGGCCTAGACTACCCATAAATGCATGGCTATAAACAAAAAATGTTTAAAAAAGAATATTTAATAATACAACATTGTTGTTTTTTATTTACTTTATTAACATATATGGGCAAGGCCGTAGCCAGCCAATAATTTCAGGGGGGGTTTGGTGAGCACATCCCCCAATTGCTGGAAGATAAAAAACATTATAAATGACAAACGGTTCTAGAAGCTCTCTGAAGGTTTTTTTTTATGATAAAATAACCCCCTAGCTGCCGAAGGGTAGGAAAATTTCTAAATATTTAACACCTCTAGAAGCTCTTTGAAGTGCTTTTTATAATAACACAGCCGCCTAATTTGTATTTGTATTTTAATTTTTATATCGTTTGAACCATAAATAAAGCTATATATATTTTGTTCATAAAATTTCGCGGGGGGTTTGAACCCCCAAA
>CABFOV010002170.1:36872-64152 GCA_902141375.1 Timema poppense
TTCACCAATTTAAAGATACATTATCAGCGATTAGCATAGGCTATATTTTATTTTGAAAATTTAATTTATTCCTCATAAGAATATCGATAGTTTTACACAAGGTATATAAAAATGCCTAAAATTATGCTTTCTCCGCTTGCGCTGCAAAAACTATTGATAATACATAAAAAAAAAAAACTATATATATTGAACGTTCTCACTAATGTGAACAAAAAAGTCTGCAAGACAATATATGTATTTATTATAGTTATGTTACAATAAACGTTTTTTGTTGAAATTAGTCAACTAAAACACGGATGCGAACAAAAAGTGATTATATTTGTATCAGTATATTAATCCTTATTCAAATAAATGATTTAATCAAAACCTTGATCTCCCTGTCATCGGCAGTCCAGTCTACTGCAATAACGTTGTGTTAGACCACGCAACCTCTGAAGCGGGTGTGATGGGTAGCTAGTTAAATTATAGGATACCCTTGACAAATATTCAACAAGTGTTTAGGTCACCATGTGAAGCAAATTAAACTGTTTATAAAGCAATATTTGATTTATTTTGACCAACACACTTTTTTATATAAAAACTAAAAACATTTTTCTCACATCTATACATCCCCACCTTAGCTCACAAGGCTAACTGTCCCTTAAAATCATACCTAAACATCTCGGTATGCTTTTCCACCCTCATTTCTGATTTTATTAACATCAATTTTAAATTGACAGAAATAGTACCTAAATGTTGACATTTTATAATATCTTGTAAATCTACATTCATTTGGAATTTAAAAAGCACTTCATACAAATTAATTTATGTGGTAAATTAATTATCTTGGGCTTGGTTGTTGTGTCTGTCTTAAAATTATGTTAGGATGATCAGCCATGTTCAAACCAAATAAAGTTGTATTTCAATTTTTTAAAAACTCTAATTTCTTTCAGAATTTAAAGGATCTCACTGAAATCATATTAGATAATAAATTAATAATTCATTAATATGAAACCTAAGTAGTCATCAATGCTATGCTTTTTATATTAACAGATCTTTTGAAGCCAGAGAGAATTTTAAATTTACATAGTTTGTTATTTATAATAAAATAAGGAAAACAGACTACATATAATTGTTTAAAATCATGTTGAGGCCTGTCTAAAGACTCTTTCTTATCTCTAAGGTGTATAGTGGTCTATATGAGTTGACTCCACAATAACAGATTGCACTGTCTACAGCAGTGGTTAACCACCTTGGGGTTGAGGAGACTAATTTGGAAATAAAGTAATGAAAGTAATTTTTTCTTGCAGTAATTGGCAACACTACCTACCAGTAAAAAAATTAGATGACCAACCAAAGAATTAAGAATTGTGCATGCACTTGTTTATTTCTAAGCCTAAGATTTTCCACACAATTCTCCTTTTTAACCCCCTCCTAATTTACCATTGTGGCCATGTGCAACACCACCGAGTCTTCGGGCCAGTTTCATAGTCAAATTTAGTACGCCTCAAGTGCGGTGCTACACTAAATACAAGACGACACCTACCTAAACCAGAATTGAATGGGCCGTTCTTGCATAGGAAACTGGCCCATTCCATTCTGGTTTAGGTAGGTGTCGTCATGTACTTAGTGTAGCACCGCACTTGAGGCGTACTAAATTTGACTATGAAACTGGCCCTTAAACTCTGACCCTCATGAAAACCAGACAGCGTGGTTTACTTGTTTATATAAAGCCCAATAATGAAGAATTTATTAAAACAAAATTGCTAACCATCACACTAATTTTCAGTAATTTTAGATACCAATTTTCTGCCAGTATAGAATAAAGAAGTGACTAAAAAGCATTAGCAAAATGTTTACAAACTATCCCCATAAATATGGGAAAGGGGGGTGTTGGGGATGATTATATAACAAGGGGGGCATTAACTGGAAAAGGTTGGAAACCACTGGTCTACAGACTCCGGATCTAAGTCCTCAGTACTTACCACTCTGTAGAAGAACTTTCATCTTCAACTTTCTAAGGAGACACATACCAAAATAAATATATTGGCGATCATCTAAATTAAAGCACCAATGACATTGAAAGCATTTATCGCTATGAAAACAAATATGAAATGATAGTTTTATGCACTGAGCTATTTCGTAAATATTTTTCTGCAAATTTAAAAAGCTGGGAAGCATGGTGTCTCGGAAAGGGTTTTCTGAGAAATACCAACTTAATAGAAAGCGTGGCGTGGCATCACTTGGGTAGGTTAAACTTTCTATTAGTATTCTGAATAACCTCTGCTCCACAGATGTCTGCTTCTGCTTTGCCCTAGAAAATTTTCTTTTGGGGAGTTTAGAGGGATGTAGTGTCTGACTTTCTCATTTGTTGGTACAGCTCCATTTCATTGAAAAACAAGATAAAATTCTACACTAATTTCAAAGTCTGGTTAGAAAACCACAACTAAATTTATTTTTAAGACACATATTGGTCCAAGACTTTATTAGCTTTTAAACCTAATGATGGCTTCAGTTTAATTCTATGCTCCTAGATGTTATTAAAACACATTTGCTTCTCTTAATTTGCTTACATACCTTTATTATAAGCAAAAGGTTTTGTGTTTAGATAAAGTTAACGAATGAAATATTTATTTGTTGGTAAAAATTTTGACAGTCTAAAAGCTCATACAAATAATTTCATATATATTTCATTTCTATGTTTTCTATATTTTTCTTAAAATATCTCTTTTCTACTAAAAAAAATACATGGTCCTATTTAATGATTTTGAAGTGTGCTGTTTACTCTTAACTAGAAATATTCCCAGTTAAGTTTGTGTTATAATTTGTAGTATATTAAGGTAAGAACGACTCGATTATTCCTCTGAAATATTGTTTATTAATGATAGGGGATCCCGAAATTATTTAATTTACAATCGGTATACATAAGCATTTGATAGGGTATTAATTGGCAATGGCAAGCAGGTCATCTCTGTCTTACAACTATAATGAAAGATCACCTTATATAAGTATTAGTTTAACTTCACAGGTGGTTCATATTAATTTATTGTCAAGCTTCAAAATAAGTCAAATAGATTCATATTAGTTCTCGGCTAAACGTAATTTGATGTCTACATATTTATTAGTGATACCTTCTTATGGTAAATTTGACTAAAATTTATATTTATGTAAATTTAGTTTTTCTCTCAAATGTTTATAATATAAAAATAATTTTACTAATGTAAATTATTTAATAAAGTTTAATTACTGAGTCTTATGTTTATATTTGTTTAGAATATAAGATATTGTATTTTATATGTGCTAAAATTGTTAAAATATACGCTTTATTTTATTTATAAAACATATAACTTTAGAAATAAATATGAAAAACTGCTTAATTCTGTGTTAAAATTTCAAATAAATAACTGCGCCTTTTGATATGCAATTAATTATAAAACATTTGAAATAAGTTTACAACAGTGAACTTTTAGTCCAGATAAACCGGCAGGATATCCGGTGACCTAGAAAACAGGGAATTTATTTACTCAGAGAAATTTCACGGAAAAGTTAGAATTTGATCAAATTACGCTACTTTCATTTACAATGATCAAATGTAAAAAAAAAAATCTTCACTGTTAACTAAAGTCATTTGGCCTAAAATGTGGCTTCTGATTTCTCTATTAATCCTAAGTGTCACTCCCCCAACATGTTGTACCATGTTTTCTTTAATAATAAAATTATAACTCTCTTGTGCTTACCTCTGTCTGTTATTTTTTTGCGGGAAAATGCTGGGGGTAGGTCACACTTTCACCATCATACCTGAGGCCTAAAATATTGTATAGTACAACTGGGTTGACACTAACGGCGTGAAACAAATATTCAAGGATCTTATCCCACATGGAAATTACATCACTATCCATGATTTGGTCAAAGCCTTAAACGATATAGAGGCATTTAAAGGGGATTTTGGGGTTTTATTCAAATACAAAAAACCTAACAATAAATGGATGTTTCTTCTTCACCAGATATACAGCTGCTGACTCGATCCAGTCAACTAAGTCTACAGCTCGGTTTAGATCCTAAGACTAATCTAATGAAAGTCCCAAAGTTACCGTACTCCACCAACATTCTACTAGGCTTGCCATCGTAAATGTACATCTACACGGATATCGTCGATCCTCAAACCGTGGATGACATTGTGGCACCACTTTTACGTATCGTCGATATCAACGACACAAACTATCTCTACGGCATACATAAAAGACAGTTAGCTATACTATGTTGCACTACGTGCTCGTAATTTGAAGGGAATTTGAGAATCTGGAAATCAATATAGAACACACACTGATGAACCTTGAACCGTCGCTCTAATTAATACCAGAGGCGGTGATTGCTTAAACATGGTAAATAGACATGATAGGAGACACTTGAAAGCAATGATATAAATACATATTAACAAATTAGTTTAATGTAACAAAGGCAGAAAATAACAAATACTCTCTGAGAGAGTGATTGGCGTACAGCACCAACTAATTTTAAAAACAGGTTAAGCTTAGGCTTAACAGGATAGACTCCAGTCCTTTTAATATGTATTGCCAGGCTAGCACTAAATAATAACAATAGTAATGATCAGACTAAACAATAACAATTAACATCTAATGACTAGCAAGCTATTACACAAACGCAGGAACGAAATGCCCCTACTCTGAACCAGACATGAACAAGACTATAAAAGTGCCAGGGAGGCTGGCTAGAACATTAACAGTTAGGTTATCAAGGTACTAGACTGTTGGCTGTCGGCTCCAGTCATAGACAGAGCGGCCGAAAATATACATACAACACTTTAATTGTAAAGGTTAAGTTCCAATTCAGCGTTCTAGGCCTTGTGTTGTCATGAGCTGGCGCACAACCAATTGGTCTAAGCAAGAAATATTAAACGCATGACCTGAGTATATAAACAACAAATCGGGAGGTACCAAACTCCACAAGGGGAATAACACATCTAAGTGAGAGAAATTCGCGCCATGCCAGATAAGCAGAAATGACCAACAAGTTTGTTACATCAGCCCGACTTAGGAATAATTTGGTAACGTGACAAACTAGGTAAAATTTAAATGAAAAAAAATATTGTTTAACAATAAATAAATTTATTAAAAAACATAAATAATAAGAGTTATCTTTACAATAATATTACAAGATTACAAGTTTGAAGCTTGTTTCAATTAATAAGACTTAGTAAAATTTGATTAGCTTGCTGTCGCTACAGGGGCTGAGCTGGAGCCAGTCTACAGGTAGGTGTTTTCTAAAGGAGAAAAGATCTGTAGATAACAGTGGTCGATGGCTAACAAACAGGTGTCGATTAGCAGGTACTATGGCTGGTCCCTTTCCCTATCGCTACTGCCAAAGCATCCAATAGTACAAACAATACTAATTGGAATTCCATTAAAAAGCAACACAAAACACATTAGGAGCAACAAAAAATAAGGCAAAGACAAAGGGTATTATTTGCGTGGACCCTATTATGACACACCAAGAGTTCTGCGGTTTGCTCACACAAGCCAATACCGCATGTGAAGCGTGACTACTTGAACAACCCCAAACATAGAACTCTATTAACCCAATTGGGATTTGTGATACAGGACAGACAGCCTACTTGTTGTAGCCATACAAATCTTAAACAAAAGAACATGACGTCCACGGCGTCATGTTAAAAATTGACTCAGAATAAATAAATGGAGCTTGTGGAGGTTAGTAAGTTTATGAATAAGACCTTACTACATTCGAAGCCAAGGGCTCATAATTTAAAGGCTGTATCATAAGGATACAGAGAAGCATAGTCACTAGGACTGGTTCGCTAAATACTAGTCATAATGACACTTATCCTTCAGACATGAAGACACCAAATTTAACCAATTAAATAAACCTTCTAATTTTGAAGTCAACAAGACTTCAAATGGTTTTAACTGTCAATTCGACATAATATAAAACTATCAAACAAAGTGAAAGTCGCCATCAACTATAGAAACAGAACATACAGAATATTAAACATGTCTAGGTAGACATTGTCTAGTTTTTTACAAAAACTACACTCTAAGTCAGATGGACATAACGATGTTGCCACCAGGATACTTAAGTATGTGAAGAATATCCTCCTGGCCGGCGCGGTGGTGGATCTGACGGCCAACACTCCATTGTCACCGGTTACTTCGTTGAGTAAAGTTGTAGAGGTTCCTTCTTTGACGCTAAGTTGTAGAAGTTTGCTATATTGTGAACCTGAGAAGCATCCCTTATATACTCTAGAATCTGTTTTGAACGGAACAAAATAAAATAGGTGATAAACTCAGAAACAAAGAAAAAGAGAGAGACAGGACGAAGGCGTTGAGAAAGTAAAACGAAGCAAGGAGAACTGCTTGCGGGGAAAGGGGAAAACATGGTCCCTGGGACTCCCGCTAGTCTTCTCTGGAGGGCAGTGGGTCACTGGGTCGAGTTCATTCTACATTTGTTTCTTCATCAAGTGTTGTAATGAAAGCACGTGTGGCTGCAGTCAGGCCACAATCATTGAATAATTTTCTTTTCTAACACGTGGCGAACAAATCCAAGAACATCTTGAGATGATGAGTAGATACCGAAGCATCTTCTATTTAAATATATCCGCTTTAACTATATTCTTTAGGATCAGCTATTATTTTTATGAGAATTTGCGATATAAAAGTCCTTTACAATATTTTCTTGCAGGCAGAATGGCAAATCTATGCGAATCTATCTGACATCATCCAATGGCAACGGATATGCGTTAAAGCATTTTACTCATAAATATGATCATTTTAATTCTATTCTTTGATATCCGCTACAGTATTTATCAAAAGGCAATATCTTTTGAACAACCACGTGTTTCGATTTAGGGAGACACGTGATTGTATCCGACTTCATCTAGTCAGGGAAAATAAACTTTGAGGTAGATTACTTTTAAATATGTTAATATTACTTCTTTCTTTAGTTTCTATTGTCGTAAATTATCAAAATATTGACATACAATTGTAGCTGTCCAATCTGCCTGATTGACATGCTACAAGTTGAACACCGAACCTGGTGAACAACACAAGTTAAATAATGTACAAAATACGATACATGCAAGATGGGCAGAAACGACCCACAAGTTGAGCAGCGAAAGGGATTTTGTCACCAGAGTGTTGTGATTATTATGGGATTGTGTGCCATTGTATATTTTGTATTATCATCTAGTGATAAGATAGTTTAAGGATTATTTGAGAGCGTAATTGTTAGGTCTAATGTCATGTGTGAACAGACTTCATCGAGGACGATGAGTGCTACAGGATGGCCGAGTGCTAGAGACTCACCAAAACTTATTGCGTGAGGTTGGCGAAACTGGTTGTGGTAAACGCAGGGTAGTGAGTGAAGATGATGGCGATGGGTGGATGTGGACGGGACGCGTGCGAGCGAGGGTTGTGAAAAGGGTTGTATTTACACAACACGCGCGTAGTTATCATGGATCAACAAGTGTACGATCGTTGAACCATGTGAGGTACAATACAAGTGACTAAACTTTTTCAAAAGTAGAACAGAATAACCGTAAGGAAAGGAGTTTATCCACCTAGGTGGCGAGATCATCGATATCCTCACAGACATCAGAAAAGCGTTGAGCAGCGTCAAACGTGGCAGCGCGTCTTCTTAGGTCGTTGATTGAACAACAAGTTGCATTTAGTAGGCTGAACACCCAATATAAAATATGGTCTACATAGTGGACGAAGAAGGGACGTGAAAGGAGAAGTCTTATTTCCCCATGCGTCATTTCTGTTTAGTTAATCCCACGACGCTTACTTCACTTGGGTAAATAAGTTGTCAGAGGTGGGGAGCTTCATTTTCTTGCGTACGACGTTCCTTCTATCTTCTCAAGTTCTCACTAAAGTTGAAAGAGTAGGTAGAATCAAATTGGATATTTGAGCACGCCATTGGCTTGGGAGCTGTAATAATACTGTGCATGCAACCAAAATATAGGTCACATAAGCTGAGGTAATGGTAAGTAGAAACATATTGCTAGTGAGTTTTTTTTATGGTTTATAGAGAAGATATTTAGGAACAGTGACTATATGTATATTCCATTATTGTGAAAGGTTAAAGACTTGTAGCCCATCACAATCACCAGACCATAAAGCCTTGACTGTCCCATATTTGATATCAATTATTGTTCTTTATAAGATTTATCCTTGAAAATCTTTTCTCACATGAAGCCACAGACACACAGGCCATCATAAATAATTTTAGGCTAAATGAAAAGGTTTTATAGACAATAATTTTGGCGTCACCCCCTCTGATGGTTCCACTTGGTCCAATCCGCACCCGTATACCCCAATATTAACGCAACTGGCAGTTGGATACACTGCGGGTATGTTACCGTTATTGAAGAAACTTATTTAAACGGGTTGAAGGGTTTTTCATTATAATTCACACTATTTAGTTCTATTTAGGACACTGTTTCCGTGTGCGTTGATAGCTCTCTAATGGAAACTATACAAGATAAATTAATACAATTGGCAGAATATAAATAAAAATGTTAAATAAGGAATATTATCCATATTAATAAAATAAATAGTTGGTTTTTCTGTGTCATGAGGATTGCGTGATAACTATCGCAAGCAGAGGTATAAAACATGTGCACGTTGAAGCTGGAATTTGAAATTTTTGATAAGATTTTTTTAAATTTATTAATAACTGAGTTTGAAGAACTAAACAGAAGAGTTTTTTTCTGTATATTTGGAGCCTAGAAAAGTGCTGCCTGGGTAATTTTGCTAGCGTAATATATTTCAAGATAAAGATGAAGTCTGGTGGAGAGGGTTAATAATGTTCTACAGAAATTATGGATAATTGATTTGGTATGGACGTCTAAACAAAGTTTGACACATAATCTACCATATTTTTTATTTTTATTTTAACTATCGAGATTTTAATACAATCTCTATTTTTTCTTACTATAAAGGTGATAGGCATTCGAATAAATAGGCATTGATATCCTACTTGAAAATTAATATGATCTGGCTTCAGCAAAAAGTATACATCTTTGATAGATTACATAATTATTATTTTAAAATATTATTAAAGGTTTCCTTTCATATAAAGAGTTGTATAGCCAAATGTTATGCAATATTTAACTTAAACAAACAAACATTAAATAACACGTTGGCATCATAATAACAACGAAATCAAATCCAGAGTTTGTCTCTAACGATATTGAGCGTCACATTTTTTGTTAAAAATTGCAACGCGGGACTGTCCCACTTGTAGAGTTTAGTGTATAGATCTCACTGATTTAACCACACTACTAAGAGAGAGTATAGGGAAAGGGCAGCACCAATTGCTTTAAACTAGAATTCAAATATTCTTAGGAAATGGGATTGACGGAAAAAGCTCTAATAAATAAATACAAACAATAATAAATCACCTGTTATTATTAACATCAAAATACATAATTAGGTGTTTTAGACACTAACGGCTAAGCACTGAGGTTATTTTTTATAAATAATAAAATTAAACATTCAAACGCAATAAGCTTGGGACATAATTTATATTAATTTTATCTGTACTAGTTCGTTCAGAAGTTGAGAGGGAACGGAAAGATATTCGCTCGCTTGGGATGGGAGTTGTGAGAATTAAAGTTTGCGCTCACTCGTTCGTTCACCAAGGTTGGAGCACGGATGAAGGAAGGGCTCATGATTAAGCCAACCATGTGGTGAACGATATGACTCATGTATATTATATACGATTGTTTTGAATGAGCGAGCTTCATTTATTTCTATAATATTACTATCCCCTTTTCCCTTACTTAACAATATATGTATCGTGCTCTTGCCTTCTAAGGCTACCACCATCTCTCGCCTTCCTTGTTTATCCACTCAGGGCAAAAATTTAAGACCTTTGCGCCTTTCTATTCGTGGCAGCTTGGCTTAGAACCGATGGCCCCCAACTATCCACACCTCTCATGCCAGTTCAGTCACAAGCCATCTCTACCCATAGGCCCAATGGAGGGGTGGGGGCAATAAAGTCGCCAGTCACCGGAT
This sequence comes from Timema poppense, assembly GCA_902141375.1. Classification (NCBI taxonomy): domain Eukaryota; kingdom Metazoa; phylum Arthropoda; class Insecta; order Phasmatodea; family Timematidae; genus Timema; species Timema poppense. The sequence goes on from CABFOV010002170.1 coordinate 46,904, forward strand.
CCTCTAAATTACATAAGTTGCCCAGACACGCACTGGACAAAACCCCATTCAGGAAGAATAAACCATTCTTTTAAAAACATGGAAGTTTTAGCTACATAAGCCTTCCACGGTCTTATTTACTTATCCCCTTATCCCTAAGATTGCCGCGATCTTACACACCAAGCTATCTCGTTATATCCATTCCCCTAAACTTAATGTGGTCTCACACGCTGAGTTGTCCACCCTAAGCTCACTACGATCTTACACACTGAGCTATCTCACTATCTCACTAACCCTAAGTTCACTGTGATTTACACGCCAAGCTATCTCATTATTTCATAGGCTTACCGTCATCTCACACCTTGATATATCTCCCTACCCCTAAGATACCAGTAAACCACTGTTTTACACGCCAAGCTACCTCCTTATCTTCTTATCCATAAGCTAACCGTGGTCTCACACGCCACGTTATTTCTTTGCCTTTAAGCTTGTAGTCTTGCACGCCAATATATCTCCTTGCCTCTAAAATCACCATGGTCTCACACACCAAGATTTCTGTGAGTGAGTAGTGATCACTCTTTAATCATAATGCCAGAGGTAGAACAATATAATTGGATGAACATCTGAGGAAGAAATTCTCAATCAGTTGTCTTCACACCATTGTGGAAAGAGCGAGAGAGAACCTTTTGCGTATCTATTTCTCTTTTACACACAATCAAGGGATTGTGCATTTTGACATAATTTGCCAATTTTAATGAATATACGCGTTACATAAATGTATGTGAAAGTTAAATTAAAGGAATGTGTTGATAAAAGGTTTTAACAGCATACATAAGCTTAAAACTCGTGATCTATCTCTTTAAATAAGTTTATCAAGGCTAGAATATGCAATGATTTGGGAATGCCTTTTTTTTGTACCAGAATCTTACCATATAGTAGTATTTTTACTAAGATAAAATATCTTCTAGAAGGTCGTTTATTTGACCAAAATACTACTAAACAGTATAATAATTATTCTGGTACTATATAAACGCCAAACATGAATAATAACTTAAAGTAACTAAACACGCTCATCAGGCCCCACGCCTTTATTATGGTTTATAAAGATCGTCACGTTAAATCAATGAATTAACCACCTTAAAGTTATTTAGAGGTATAGTAATCCAATGACTCATGGCCGCTAAGTATACCATACTTAAAAGTAGAGAAACAAGGAGTTTTTTCAACTACTCTTCTTTTTTACTAAGGAGTTTTTAAAGATCCTTCTTTTGAGAAAATAAAATGAATAAATTTTACAACGTTGTCTTTATAATAGGCCTACTATAGAAGAAAATTACTAGAGTAGTTGTCCTTCCAGACAATAAATATAATGTGTATTTAAAACTTTTGGCCGTATTTAACTGATTATAGTTGTTTTATCTTTATATATTCATTTTATTGTTTGAGAAATAAAAATAATAATTATACCAAAGATATTTAATTGTATTTACGCTTACGACCAGTTTTATACTTTACTAGTTTACCCAATATGGTCAATGTAGCTATTCTAAAATTATATAGTCCATATTATATAAATGCCATGAAAAAATAAGTGTTCTATAAGAAAGGGCCTAGCCTCAAAAGAGTGAAAACCGATGGCCTCTAACTGGTTCAATACGGTCTTGTTGGTAATTCAAAAAGTACTATTAGTATGCTGGTTATAGAAACAACTTTCATCACTATAGTCAGGCCCGTTGTATTTTGAAGCTTTATCCAAAGGCACTACCTAAAGGATGACATGTATTATTTGAGAAAATACAAGGTTTGCTGGCAAGGAAGGTATTAGGAAGAAGTGAAGAGGGAAATAGATAGATTGAATGGGTGCATTATACTCTTATGGACATGCTTTTCATATTGAGTTCGAAAAAACTATAAAAATCTGAGAAAGAAAATGGATTTGTTATGCATTCAGAGTTGCTAAATGAATATTGAAATGGGAAAATTGGATTAAAAGACAATTAGATACTGTTGGAACTGTAATCCAATGTGTCCGTTTTTCATGCGGTACTAGTGATGTATTGCAGAATGTTTAGTTTCTTTGTATTTAATTCTTAGAATTGTTTATAATCTCTCGTCTGTCTTATCTATTGTTGTGATCTTTGCTCATCAATGTATGAAAACGATTTTTACAATGTTTTACAATATTATTCATGTTTCACCCTAAGTAATTATTATATTTCTATCAGGTACGGAAAGAGGTAGAGAGAGAGATTATTATTATTATTATTTTAAATTGGAATAAAAAGGGAGAATGAATAGTGGTCAAAAGTGTTAATTTAGCATATGTGTATTTATGGGGAGAAGAAATAGATTTGTAGAAGCATTGAAATCATAGTTAAAATTATAATAGTAAATATAAGGAGAAAGATTTTACCACCGAGTGAAGACTCAATGTCAAGTATAAAATAATACATTTTAATTCGTCTGATATACTGAATTGTATTTGGTATACCTTGTAATTTAATGGTTTTTTTTCTTAATATCAATGTGCATAATCCATTGTTATATACTCATCCAAGCCGTGTGTAATTTGCAGATGCTTTTTATTTTATTTAAAAATTAAAATCAATCAAACTAGAATAAATTATTAGGTGAAATGATAAAAATATTATAAATATCTATCTACAATAAAACACATTAGTTGATATTATGTAGTGCGCCATTTTAGCTTCAGCAATTACTTACTTCGTCTCATCCATTCATGATCAAATTCCATTGTATGTTTACTAGTTGAATAAGTTTATTGACTTGACGCATTTCAAACAATGTAATTCTCAATTTTTACTCGTTCTATATCAAATTTAGCTCGATATGAACCCCATGTAGCCCGAACTATATTTTATTCTCACGGTCATGCGCGAACACATTATGTTGAAGATTGGAGGAGCATCTTTTTAAAGACTAGGCCCTACTTCCTGTCTTTTGCAAGTTGTGGCTGATGTATTTTATATGTTTTAAAAATGGTGGAATTAAGAACAAAATGGGGCAAGAGTAGGATATTTGACTTTGTGAATCATGACAGAGGTATATGAAGAGTAAGTATACTTATACTTGATTATTATGACTAGTGTAAAACTGTTGAAAACCTTTGTGGCCTTAAAAATTGGGGCTAGGTCATGGTAGGTATACTTACTTCTGTAACTTGCCTCCATTTTCCCATAATTTCGTTGTTGAATCTATTTTGAATCTGAATAAAAGTTGTAGAATCAATTTTATTTCGATGCACATTGTTGATTTTCTTATACTTCTTTTTATAAATAACGATTTGAAGGGCAGAGTGTGATTATTGGTGACACTTTGGCTCGGAAATGTCAAGTTGTGAAGGGTCCTAGCTCTATTTTATCACCCGTTCTGGTCATTGATGAAATCAATGAGTAGTAGGAGTCATTCATAAGTGCTACAGTTGATCCATTGAGTAAAAATATCGTTATTGAGACCTTGGAATCATTGAGAAACTCCCTATCTAGCTTATTTGCTTTAATAATAAACTTACCCAATGATGTCAAAACATTTACACTTGTGATGGCTCTTACCTCAGGAGAATAGATATTTCATTATTAAATGTATACTGACAAAATAAAATAAAATAATACTGTTAATTTTATGAAAGCAAATTTTTATATTAAGGATAATGAAAACTACTCACTGTTGTACCTGTGTTATGGGTTACATTTTTTTTTTCTAAAATATAAAATTAAATCATAGACAACCTAAGAATATTTATATAGTTCAAGTGATTGAGTTTGTGAAATTGCCAAATTTAAATATAAGATTTTCACCCTTTATAAAGAATTATGTAATTGTTGATAAATGTTAAGGTTTCATGCAGGAGCGCACCCAGTATTTGTTATTGAGGGGGGGGGATTTAAATAAAAAAAAACATAGTAATGGCATCATTTTCATTATCTAAGGCCTTAAATATGAATATTATTACATGTAAAGTTTATATTTTCATTCGGATTCTCAACTTGGTTATAATTAGGTTCATGGGGCTGAATAGCCGATCATTGTCTACTTTGGAGTGGACAAGTAACTAATAGTGTTATCGTAGTTATGTAAAAGAATTTTCTTCAAGTGAATCTATGTAAACACATACTTCTGACGAGAATTTGATACAATTTGTAACTTAAATCCATTTGAAATAATATAGAAGAAAGAACTGTGTTGTATTAATACATTTTATAGAGAGAAACTGTATTAGCCCAATTTTATTAAATGTAAAATCCAATTTACTCGACGTTTCCCATTGAATTTCTGAGGTTAGCTTTGATGCGCCGTAACATCAAAAATGGCATCTTAGGAATACTTGTTGAGACTAGAAGGGTGCAGAAAATCTTCAACAATTTGAATAGGCCTACACTTGGATACAAGTCTTTGTGGCATCTGTTGAGGGCATCTCTTGCATTGATAAGAGTAGCAATTTTGTAGTCTACGGGTTTCATGCCATAGGTGAAGTTCTGCAGTTAGCACTGAAGTTAAAACATCATCTTGTAAAATTCACCCTATTTTACAAACTGTACGGCCTCTTCTTCAAAAGCAATATGTCCAGATGGAAATAGACATCTACAATTTTCAATACCTATGTCTTGATGATTCAAAAATGGTTTGAAATTGTATTTATGAGGGTATCGATCTATGGTAAGTAAACAGCCTGACAATTATATTCTTCCTCACTTTCGACTGAAACATAGTACCTTTAAGATTGCATGCCTATTGTTGACCCTAAATCTTCTGCCATCTTTCTTGCACCGTCAAAAAGTTTTATCTAAGTTTTCTTCAGCATTCCTCCTTTAACTTATCAAGATATTCTTTACACTATTGGCACGGCCAACAGCATATGCCAGATCTATATCGCTGGTTTGTAGTTTCTTGCTGAGGGGAAGTGTGTCCCTGGGAAGTTTTTCTGATGACAACAATGATAATACACATTCTGTTTGCTCAATGGCAACTCTTAGTTGGTTAGCAGTTGATGATGTGTGTGCATTATCCCATGTTTTGATTTCTTCTAATGCTTAGCTGCAGCAAGGCACATCAATTGAATCATCACCATTACTGAATCATGTCGTTTAATCCATTTGGTTGGGCACAACTGCCGAAACTTTTTTCTTTGAATCTTGGGAGTCACGCTATTTACATATTCCTCCAGAGACTTGTTTTACAAGGTGGGGTGTCACTTGCCACCCATAAAATATTTAATTTAGGGCCTAGCTAAATTTTATAAAAGGAAAAGAAATGGATATTGGCGGGGTGCATCACTGGGTTCATGCACTTCCACACTTAATAACATTTTAAATTCATCATTGCTAATTTACAACCATTAAATTAAATATACTAATAAACTAGTTTAGGTTTGATGAATAACATACAGGTTAATTATTTAATGTTAAGCTTATTCCACTTTTTACACTTGGTTGAAAAGCGTCAAGTGTGGCACTACACTAAATACAAGATGACATCTACCTAAACTCTAATAGAATGGGCCAGTTTTGCATATGAAACTAGCCCGTTCCATTTTGATCTCGCTAGGTGTAATCCTGTATTTAGTGTAGTGCCGCACACTTGGTTGAAAAGCGTCAAGTGTGGCACTACACTAAATACAAGATGACATCTACCTAAACTCTAATAGGATGGGCCAGTTTTGCATATGAAACTAGCCCGTTCCATTTTGATCTCTGTAGGTGTAATCCTGTATTTAGTGTAGTGCCGCACTTGAGTACTAAACCTGGTCATGAAACTGACCCTATGTACCGTATATTTAGTTGATCCATTGTCAGCAAGATGGCGAACCTCACCTACCATGCTTTATCACTCAGCTATCATACCATGATCAAGATCATTCTTCACTCATAGTTTAAAGCCGAGTTTGTAATGGACGTGTTAACATTGTCAGCTACATATGAGTCATCAATTAATATTGCGAGCTATCATACACAACAGCCATCTGCGACTAAGGAGGACTGTTATGATGCCAACTATACGATACAAGATTGTAATTAAAGCAGATTTCAGAGAATATCATACAGGCTGCAAATCGTAATTAAATGCGGTCTCTTTTATACGGACCTGTAATTACAATTTTTTTCAACCTATGTGTTGATATTCTCTGAAATTTACCTTATTTACACTCCTGGATTGTAGGCCTATATTTGGCATCTTAGCAAGCCACCTCGAGTTGCAGATGGCTGTGGTCTTTGATAACTTGCAATACTATTGGTTGATCATAATTAGGTGACGATTTTTACATTTCCACCACTTCAGCCTTAACTATGAGTGAAGAATGATGTTGAACATGGAACAGATCCTGGATAACTCAGTGCACTAAGCCAAAAGTCTCAGGTTCGATTCCCTTGTCCTGATGTCATTTTTAAACTAAATTAATTTTTTTGCCACCATATCTTACTATCTGTTCAGGTCATGTGCCTATCTATTAATTACACTAATGGGCTAGGGATTAAGAAGGCTTAGTTTAGAGGAGGTGCATTTGCATGGAGGGAGAGGGGAAAAACCACCCTCAGTGCACCTGACCAGGATCGAACCCTGATCTCCCAATCACTCGACAGATTAGCACATTAGACCACGCGGCCACCGAAGTGTGTTAGTTTAGACTAACTGAACCGTGGTCTCTTCCATACGAACAATCTGTAACCTGTGTGTTGATATGGATACTAATCATCCAACATTGGGTGCATGGAAAGATTTTTATTTAGGGTGTGCTTAAATTTTTAAATATGTGTATGTGTATGTGTGTGTGTATATATATATATATAATCCAATTATTGAAGTTTTATTTTATTTTTATTTTGTGTAGAATTTATATATGTAGATTGTAGAATAAGTATATAACTTTTATAATGCATCAACTACTTGGAGGGTATGTGAACAAAAAAATGTTGAATAGTGCTGGTATGGAAGACCAGTTTAGTAGGACTTTCAATTCTTTGTGTGATGCTAATGTACAATGTCTTGTCATCTAATTAAACAGCCTCAGAAATAGTGTAAATAGGTAGGCCTACTGTACTGTATTCTACCTTTGTTTTGTCATTCCAACCCCTGATACACATACTGAAATATATATAGGCTAGATAAACATAACCCAGAGGAGGTGCATTTGCATGGAGGGAGAGGGGAAAAACCACCCTCAGTGCACCTGACCAGGATCGAACCCTGATCTCCCAATCTTCGACAGATTAGCACATTAGACCACGCGGCCACCGAAGTGTGTTAGTTAGACTAACTGAACTGTGGTCTCTTCCATACCAACAATCTGTAACCTGTGTGTTGATATTCACTAGAATCAATTATGTTAAATAGCTGTGGTGTTCACCCTTGGATACTAATCATCCAACATTGGGTGCATGGAAACATTTTTATTTAGGGGGTGCTTAAATTTTTAAATATGTGTATGTGTGTATATATATAATCATCCAATTATTGAAGTTTTGTTTTATTTTGTGTAGAATTTATACATGTAGATTGTAGAATAAGTATATAACTTTTATAATGCATCAACTACTTGGAGGGTATGTGAACAAAAAAAAGGTTGAATAGTGCTGGTATGGAAGACCAGTTTAGTAGGACTTTCAATTCTTTGTGTAATGCTAATGTAAAATGTCTTGTCATCTAATTAAACAGCCTCAGAAATAGTGTAAATAGGTAGGCCTAATGTACTGTATTCTACCTTTGTTTTGTCATTCCAACCCCTGATACACATACTGAAATATATATAGGCTAGATAAACATAACCCTACCAAATCTACCATCACTCATTTTCATATCTCTACTAATTTAAATGATGGTTTGGAAACCACCATCACAAACAAAATAACCTGTGCATATTCACACAAAGGCCTACTTTCATTGGTTAACAATTTTCTGACAGGGTGAAGTATGGTTTCTTGGCAGTTCACAATGAGAGCTTTGTTATTATTCACCAAAACTTTACTGTTAATGTATCATAATTATGCAGAACATCTCCTTTTATTATTGTATCACCCACAAGATTCATAGAGCTGTGCTAGTACTGAGACTTTGTAAACAACAAACTGGTTTAAAACATACTTTGTATGCCTATCACTTTCTAGAACCTGGCACATTTTAGGGGGATTAAAACACTTCTCTCTGAATAGAAGGGCTTTTTACAAGTTTTCTAGCAAGACCTTCATTATTTTAGGCTCCAAATTTGGGTGGCTACATTGGCCTGGTTGGCTTTTTTTTCCCCCTTTGCACACCATCTTACTACCCATTTGCGCTATGCGCTTTTGCAATGTAAAGAAAATGTAGAAGGTAGCACCACCAGTTGGAGAAATATATCTGATTGGTTGAGCATGTGATATCACTCAATAGGGCCCACACTTGCCAGCGCATTACATACACAAAGCAACATGAAAGACAAAAAAAACAACATGTTATTAAAAATCAGGTTACATTTTGCAACTTTAAATAATAAATAAAACTTTAAAATCCACACAAATGTCATCACTCTAGTACTTATTTCATTATTTTATGTATGTGGATGTTTTATTGTTAACTATAACTGCTGTCTACTGGATGACATACTCATTGATGTAATACAATTCCTCCATGTGGCACTTTCTAGTCTATCAACATTGTGCATATTTACTAATTATGCTAATATATTTGGTATAAGGAAAGCTAAACTTAAAGGAAATGTAATCACATTTGTGTGGAGAGAGTGAAAAACTGTTAGAAAAAAATACCTTCAGCACACCCAACCTAGATTAATACCCTGATCTCCCTGTCATCGGCAGTCCACTCTGTTCCTAGAGTGACTCCTTAGACCACTGAAGGGGGTTGTTAGCATTTGTCCTACCATCTGCCTGGGCTATCTTCCTACTTACACTCGGGGAGTGGATGATGGAAACATTAGAGAATAAATTACTTACATTTGATTAAAGGGAGAGTGTGGAACCAATTAGGAAAAACCACTTCAGTTTATCTGGCCTGGAATCAAACTCTGACCTCCCCTGTAAGTCAGCTTAGTCGCGACTGATGTATTTGTTTGTGTAAGTTATTCACCTTGTTAATTTTATTTTTTATTGCACCTTGCTATCAAAACAGCTGTACTAATCAACTGGTCAAACTTAATTTCATTGTTGCAAAAAGCATATAACACTAGTCTTATCACCCACTTTGGTGGCCACATGGTCCTAGGCGCTACTCTCCTAGTAGTGCCGATGAGAGAGAGATCGAGGTTCACATTTTGGTTGGGTGTACAGAGGTTTTTTCTTTAATGGTTTTCCATTATCCCTCCATGCAAGTACAATTACATAAAATATAAACTTCCTCATCCTTAGAAAAATTAGTGTAATTAGTACATAATCGTATAACCCGAACGGATAGTAAGATGTAGTGCTAAAACAACAAAACTAGTACTTTACCTGAGCCGTGTTCACCTGGGGACAACAAGGCATCACCACCCAATTTGATAGGAAAGCTTAAGGGTAAGCGTCCACCTGCTTGCACCGAATGGGCCGCACTGTGTACTGTGTCCACTGCATTCATAGCATTCAAAATTCCAAAGGAGGTGGCTCCCAACATCCATCCTTCAGTTCTTTCATGTCACCTTTTGTGTGTCCTAATATCTATAGTGACATCACCAGATGTGTGAGCGTTAGGATAGATGCTACTAGAAGCAAATACTCTTACTACAAACCACAAAGCTATCACTAATCTAACAGCTGGTGCTGTTATAACTAATCTAATTTTACTCAAAAGAATTATTTTTCTGATCAAAAATATGTTCTTTTCTTTGTTATTATTACAGTTATTAAAAAAATAGAAGTTACAGATTTTATTCATGAGCACACTAAAATAAATTTAAAAAAAAGTTCCCCTGAAGGCATACTACTGTGTAAATTGTGATGGGAAGGGGAAATAATAACTTGCTCACATACTAGTAGATACTAATTGGTGGAGGACTAAACTAAAAGATATGTAGGTCGGTTGTGAACAACTGAACTATAGGCTGCCGTTCATTTCATTGAACTAAATCACTTTAAACTGTTCTCAACACTGAACTGTACTGCCCAGCTTTAAACTAAATATAAAGAGAATAAAGCCAGGAATTCCAAATGTGAACAGTGGGGATTTTGTGTACTACTTAGCATTCCAGATGATGTCATCCGGGCGCATTGCACGGATTGAATTTTAATCTGTTACCCGTAATTTTTATTAGCATATCCAATGTGGACATTGTGAATAGGTGAACACTGTCTAACTTAAAATAATGGAAAGAACTCAAAAATACGATGTGTGCTGTCCATCTAATGTGGGCTAGTGAATGCTTACCTTTAGGCTGTTATATGGCTCTATAAAAGGGATCGACAACCAGACAATCACACAGCACTTTTAGTCGATCACATAAGAAAACTACATCAGGTTGATATTTGGGTCTTATAAACATAAAAATATATATGAAATCTATATTTCACATAATTGTTTAGAGTGACCAGCCATAATTGGCAGGCCCTAGCGCTATTTTATCCCCGTCTAGATGGACCTTACAAGTGGATGAATAAGGAAAGCTATGCAAGTAATAGATATACAAGTACAGGTTTTGACTCTGATCTTTACAGAAGATTTAAGCCGTTGTTTGAAGCTAAGCTTTGTTTAGAAATGTCGTTGCTGTTAACTTGCTCCGTTTCCTAGGTAGTCTTTGGATATATATTTTCTTAGCACCACATCTTGCTACCTGTTGGGTTATATGCTTGTGTACTAATTGAGTTAATGATTTTAGAGATTAGGGCGGTTAGATTTAGAAATATACATGTATTTGCTTGGAGGTAGTTAAAACCACATTGGAAAAAATACCCTCGGTACACCTGACCGAGATTCGATCCTGATCTCCTTATCATTGGCAGTCTAGTCTATCGCGAGAGTAGTGCCTTATACCCTGCGGCCACCGAAGCTGGTCTTTGAATATTATTGGAGTAGTTTCCTGGTACTGTAGCTTCATTCAAAGTTTTGCAAGTGTTGGGTAGAAAAAAAACAATCTTTCACCAATAGTGCGTTCGTGAAGGAGGCCTTTACTGAATTGGCCGTAGAACTCTTTGCTTAGTTCAAACTAAAGAAAAAATACTAAGCTCTATTGATTCTGAACACCTTTATTCAGGAATAAAAAATCCACAAAACCTCTTATAAGCCAACCCCTCACTCTCACACCTAAAAACTAATACCATCTGACAATGGTTTGTTACATCAGTTGTCTCATCATATTCTATGGCTACAAATTCAGAACCACGGTTCTGCTTTCCCATTTCTTCCCTACATACATAAAGTCCAGTATGTAATTTTGCATTAATTTTGATGTTCCTTTGAATGCATTGGTCTATTCTCAATGGTCTTTCACCACAGAATTCAGCTCAACATTATAATTGATTATAGCTTTTAGATGATGCTGATCTGTTATGATCTTTGTGGGGTAATTCAAAAACACCACACAATTTAACACATGCAATTACCTGCCTATTTTAGTCAACTTGAATATTGTTTTCTCTGTATTGTGAGTTTAAACTAGACAGTATGTTTACTTTACCTAGCAAAGAAAGATCAACAACACTCTTAATATTATTCACAGATATTGGGTTTTTCATATCTCTTTTCTTTTAAATGCTTTATTATTTACACCTTTTATAATCCACAAGCCTTCATCAATGTTCCTGGGGGGAAACAAAGGAAACAGACAGTACAAAGATTTTTCCACATCACAGCCGTAAATCCAGCCATTTTTTTGGTATTACATTTCTATTTTCTGGTATTGAGAAACCTTTTGAAAACTATTTTCATTTGTCTTGGTTTCTATTTGTTCTATACAGAATTCCAGACATGGCCCACTTAATTATTTCAATTCCCTTTTTTAATTAAGAGTTAATCTTGAAAAATGTACCGTCTTAAGTTCCTGAATTTAACTATTCATTTTACTCATGTAAAATGTTACAATATCTCTTTAACAAAATAACACAATCCTAAAATTACCCTACATTTAAACACTCACTCTATACACAACACAAACATGCACCTTAAGGTGCAGGAACATTCAGGGCTACTGACGACGATTGCTGGATCATGCTTTACACAACACATCTGACAAGCTTTCAGCTTCAGGGTGCGTACGTGAAAGTGCCTTTACTGCAACCATCTGGCGACAATAGTTGAAGGTGGGGAAGAGCTTGGTTTCACACTGCATGGCGCTGACAACCATGCCCCTGACTACATACTATTTCATAAACTTTGACTCCTATTATCTAAAACAAAAACAGAATTTTCTTGAAACCATTTTGGCAAGATAAAATTGTTGGGAGAGTGTGAAAATAATCTTGCAGAGCTATGATTTACAAGTGGAGTGAGCCTAGGGTGTGCACACCTTTGTGCGCCCCTGACTAGATATCTTCATGTTAAATTTGTGAGGAATGTATACACACATGGTTTATACAATGGTTGTGTATATTACACAAACATTTCCCATAGTAAATAAACTAGATGTTGGGGGCTTGGGGAAACTAAATAATTAATCTATTTCTCTTAAATTGTATTTTACACTTTTCTTTATTTCTTACTGTCAATAAATACATTAAACAATATGACTCACAAAAACGATTGACAAGAACAGAGGAAGAGATTAGTTATTTGCTAACATTTTCTCTGTTGCACACTCAGATTTGTTGGCGCATCATTTTTTAACTTTGCATTTCACATCCTTGTGGTTCTTAAAAATGTGTGAAATGAATTGGTTTGAAAGAGTATGTAGGGTTTCCACTGATCGAGAAAACCAGTATTATGCTTGAATTTTGTGAATTGGGGAAAAAACCTTGGTAAAGTGCTTGAGTTTGGCCATCTGTCAGGAATATAAAGGCGAGGACCTCTCTAAATAGCTTCTAGCGGTATTCATATTTTGAAAATTTTACAGGAGAGGACCACTCTAAATAAACAGCCTATAGAGGTATCCTTTTTTCTTTTAATTTGCTGGTGGATGCTCATTTCAACTATAAAGTGGTACTTAGTAACAGAACTAAAATTTGGTGATGAGCTCAACATAACTTTTTTTAAATAAATGATTAAGAATCATTTGTTAGTAGTCTCACAACTATAGGAAAATAGTCTTTTGATAAATTGAGTTTTTTTTGTTAATTTATTTAGCCAGGAAGACCAGGCTTTGCTACTGTAAATTTACTAAAAAGTTTGAGTGGCCACCCTGGTATGAGAAAAATTGCATTCCTTATAGTCGAAATATGAGACACCTAAATTCATTGGAATTTTAAGTCACAAATATATAACATGACCAGAATATTTGAGGGGCTTGTTTGTAAAACAGCACGTTTAAAATTTGACTATTAGGATGATCAGATGGTTTGAAAAGCGATATCTAATAGAATAAGCTGCTGATTGTTTACACTCCTACTGATATATTTAAACAAAGGATTTGCTTCATTAAAGATAGCAATTGTGTAACATAGGAAAGCAATAATTGTTTAATTCTTTAGTACGATATAAGTTTTCAGATCAATTTCATTCTTGAGTGACCTGGTGGTCTAGGAGTAAGGTGTCAGGTTTCTGTGTTGGGAGTCCGGGGCTCAATCCTCGGTCCCGGCACAGATTTATCTGTTTGCCAAACCCTTCCTTCACCTCTGACAAGAAGTATATTAATCACAACTTGTGAATGTGGGGAATGCCAGGCCTCCACCGTGGTTCGGATTCCACGTTAAACTGTAGGTCCTTCATTTCATCTCACAATCACCCTACCATTACACATTAGCGTAAGTGCGTATAATCCGAACGGGTAGTAAGACGCGGTGCTAATAATAATAATATATTTATTTATAGCAAGGTAAATATTACTTTGGACAGTATATGTGTATAGCTAAAATAAAATTAAACGCTACATGTCAAACTTTTTCCAGAAGACCAACTTCTGAATATCTGAAACGGATTTNATTATTATTTCAATTTTGAGTTTAGCTCCACATGCGATTGTGGCCAATTGATGACTAGACACTTATATTTCATTGTAAGCTCTACCAAATAGCAAAATGTGATTTTGGAACATGTTACTAGACTTCATGAAAATGTTATTTTGGTAATATTTTACTGGACTGATAATTATTTAAGAATACATCTAATTTTATTCTAACATTAAGCAAGATCAGTAATGTTGGCAGTGCCTGTGTCGTCTTATTGCAGTGGGAACTACTTGGTTCGAGTGCGAGCACAGGTGATGATGCGCGACGACAGCACGGGTGGATGGGTCCCCATGGGGGGAGGGGGCCTGTCCAACGTGTCTGTCCGTAAGCGTGCTCTACCATCCAGCGACCGGGAGCGGGAGGACAAGTGCAAGTTTGAGTACCTCATCTTCGGCAAAAGGATTGCCGACCAGACGGTGAGAGGACAAAACACAATTTAAGATCCGAGCCAATAATTGTACAGCGTCATATTAATCAGGCGGGCTATGCACTTGAAAAAGTCTAATAAGGGAAATTCAGGAAAATTTAAAAAATATGCCGAATTTTCAGATATTTTTGCAATAAGCTGGCTTTCAAAATATAATTTAGAAGAACAAAAACAAGTGCCAATGTTTAGTTTTATCTATGATTCGCTTGATTTTGCAAAGAGCACTGATATATTTTATTTAATAATTCTTGTTTGGACTATTTAATAGAAAATAGTAAAAACTATATTTTTTATATATATTCTTGCATGAAAACATTGGGAAAATATGGACTTTAAAGGCACTAAAATCCTTGCTTGTGTTGAAGTTTGAATGTTAAAATTATTGAAGAGGTCTTCTAATAATTTTAATTTAGAATTATGATTAAAGATAATTTTTTTCATTTCTCATAAATAAACTTTTTTCTAAATGGTTTCCCACTCCTCCTTTATACATATTTGAATATATTTGATCTAAATTTTACCTTATAATCCATATCCCATTAGCATAATTAAATAGTGTACGTACAGCCCGTACAAGTATACCTGTGTGATGGAGAAGAATTAAAAAATAAGAAACAGAAAAAATAAACAATTTTGACAAATTGACTTGTTAAATTAATACATAGTCACAATATTTATGTATTGGTTCTACATAGTTTGTCTGAAACCTGATAGCTTCTTGCGGTCAAGGGCGGATCCAGGGGTTGTTAAAGGAGAGTATTGGTTTTCCTACTCATTCAAGTTTAGTCTAATATGCTAATTAATAAAGAGTTTAATCTATATTAATAAAATTAATATTTTGTCTGTCTGTTATGAGCATTGTGTGATATCTACTGCACGCAGAAGACTTAAATTTCAAAGAGGAGTAGCCTTTGTGCATGAACATATGCACCTCAAAGCAGGAATTTTAAAATTTTTAGATTTTTTTTTATTAGTTAAAAACCTGGTCATAATTAAAAAGGCCATTAACAATGCAGGGCTTAAAAGGCAGTAACTTTAATGTTACCTTTCATGTACAGTCATTAAACAAAAATTATTTCTTCTGGGCAATGCTGGGTACCTTAATTTGTTAGTAATAATGTTAATAACATTATTAAAAATAGTTTTAATTAACTATAATAATAAAAATACATAAAAGAAAAAACACATTAGAAAAAAAAATTGTACTTCACTAATAAAAATACATAAAAGAAAAAACACATTAGAAAGAAAATTTGTAACCTCACTACAAAAATAACATAATACAAAAAGTGATCATCACAAAAAAAAGTAATAAATATGTGCATAGGCCTAAAAGGATGTAATATTAATAGAAAAATTATGTATCTTAATACAAATACTTTGTTATTATACTAGACTTAGTGACCTTATTGCTGCAAAACTTTAAACATTAAATCAGAATCTGTGATTACCATTATTCACAAAACAGCTAACCCTTTCAACTAGGATATCATAATAGAGGAGTAGTACTGCAACATCTGAAAGCTTTTATTCTATCTTTGTGGGCTATATACAACACTAAGATATAGGTTTTATTATGTTTGGCTATTTTTGAATTGGTTAGAAAGGGTATTGGCCCCAATCCCTGCACCCCTGGATCTGCCACTGCTTTTGGCTTCATTTTGGTCAAATAATTCTGTCTCCACTTTATTTCTTTTGACTGAAGAACACACTTAAAAAATGTATATTTCTTTTCATTATATTATGGTACTCTTGTAGTGGTTTTCATGCTAACAGTGGCTTTTATAAAATTGGTCCTGCATATCCTTGAAACCTTCAAATCCTGAAGGATATTTAGAATTTGATGAGGTAAAACCACTAAAGAGTTGATTTTATCCCTTTAAATTTCCGTTGGTTTTAGAGCTATTATGTTGACTATTTGGGATTTAAACCCAACATAACTGTAAAAGGACAAACTTATCAGAAGCCAAATTATAAATTTTCCATTTAAACTTAACAGTAACTGTATTCTCTGATAAGGCATAATTATTAATTGTTTCCAAACTGTGGTTGGGTTATTTAGTAAAATGCCTCCATCTTCCTTTATCCTTCCACCGTTCTTCCTTCATCCTTCCACTGTTCTTCCTTCTTTAATATCTTCCATTCTTCTCCTCTCACTCACACACTTGTTATCCTTCCATCTATTTCTTGATCTCCCTTGTGTTATTTTTCCTTCATATACCATCTCCATCATTCTCTTCGAAATGATTCCCTTTTCCATCCTCATTACACGACCATGCCATATCTTACAGTCCCTCTATTTCCACTTTTGCCCGGACAACTTAATTCCTAGTCCTGTTTCTCGTTGTGACAGCTAGCTTGACTCCTCAAAAGCTTCAGTTCGAATAGTAAAGGATTGAAATTAATTTACAAATACTGAAATGAAATAAAAAGCATGTTCACTGCTACTGGATTCATGACTTAATCCAAGGGTAAGGAATGATAAAGGTATATTGGAAGAAACACACTCAGATTTGTGCGGGAAGTTGGTTTGTAAACCCCAGTAAATAACATTTAGAAAACTTCCCCCAGTGCACCTGGTAGAGATTCAAACCTCAACCTCCCCATCACCAGCTTTTCAGCATTTTGTCTTACATATTAAATAGGTAGTGTGACTTATGTCTTTTAAGGGAATTAAGAATACTTAATTTTTTGAATATAATCTACCTTGTGTCTAAACTTTTTTTTTTAATACCTACAACTTTCACTGAATACAGAGGAATAAAATTCCTATATCAACCTCATATTTTAACAATTTGCTATCTTATTACTAGAGATGGGTCAAATCC